>JAWZYT010006664.1:22500-62769 GCA_034508575.1 Petrolisthes manimaculis
TATATATATATATATATATATATATATATATATATATATATATATATATATATATATATATATGGCAAGAAAAACTCTCAATAAAAAATGAAATGAAACGAGAAATTAAATTCTTCAATTCATAAATCAATACAATACGAAAACTTACTTATTATTTCATTAATACCATATTTTCATCAATTATGTTCGAATGTCATTCCACAAAATGAAAGAATCAGTTATTTTGCATAAGTATTAATCACCGACATCCCATCCCATCCCATCCTTACTTGTGTTGACTTGACTTTAGCCTGACCTAATGTAACCTAACCTAACCACCCTTACTCACACTGACTTGACATTGGGTTGACCTGACCTAACCTTCACTCATATTGACTTGACTTTGGGCTGACCTAACCTGAACACTGTCATACCTATTGCTATGAATGACTTACAAGCATCATCATATCAGCAGCAGGAGGTTGAGGCCCTGTTGGACTGCCTCTCATCTCCTTACCTCCTGCCACCTTCACCCTCAGCTCATTGTGTACATCCAACACTTCCATCTTCTCTGTTTCACCCACACCCAACGAGTACACCTGTCACAGGTTACAATAATATTATTATTACAGTATTATTATTATTATTATTATTATTATTATTATTATTATTATTATTATTATTATTATTATTATTATTATTATTATTATTATTATTATTATTATTATTATTATTATTATTATTATTATTATCCTGACATACTTTAGAGGAATCAAGGCACTCTAATGTAAGGATGAGAGACATTACTGTTTCTCATCCTTGTTTCTCATCCTTGCTCTAATGTACCAAAAGCTTCCTTCTATATTAGTAACCTTGCCACAGGTGTTTGTAGCGTGTTGTTGAGGGTTGTAGAGACAGAGGGAGTGTTGAGATGAGATGCTGCAGTATGGGGAGGTTAGTGGTGCTGTGTTGACCTCACTCGTGTTATCATTGTTCTGGTGACTTGCTTCAGGTTGGGTACACGTGTTGATCAAGGCAAAACTCTCGCCTCCTGACAATAATTGTTACATAATACGTTATTTCATTGAGGTTCATGGATGTTTTATTATTATTATTATTATTATTATTATTATTATTATTATTATTATTATTATTATTATTATTACCCCATTTCCCGTGACTGTCAAGTTGTGTAGGCAATGTGACTATTAGAACACCATACAATTAATATTATTCCCTTACAGAGAAAGAGAGAGAGGAAAAAAAACCGGGCGGGCCGTATAGAGGCAACTGTATACGTCATGCATGTATATATTATAAGAGAGTAAATACTTACCTTGTGGTTGTGGTTCAGCCAAGTTGTGACAGTGAGCAGATCCACATAGACAAGGCAAATTACCCTCTAGGATCATCTGGGCCTCTAATGTCAAATTGTGTTGACTAAAGCTCTTGTACACCAACTCTTTCATGTTATTAAGTGTATTATCGTCACTGCCTTTCTTAGAGTCATACGTGTTGTCTAGTGTGCTGGGTTGTACAGACATGTGTTGACAGTCTATATCTAATAAGTCATTCTGAGGTTCCATTTTGGTTGGAAGGGATAAATCAGCTGAAACCACACTTTTCCCGTGACATTTTGCCATCCCTAGGACCATTACCACAACTTCCACCACCATTACTACACAACACCGTACTCCACACACACCTGCCATCTCTCTCATTGTGTTTGGCCCCGCAGACTGACTGACTGACCTACCGAATACCATGACGATACAATACAGTAGGCGGCAGAAGACTGATGTATCCTCATTCAGCACTTTTTTAAGGATAACATACAGGATGATCACCAAACAAACACACATTCATTATCATCAATACCACATTTCCCTTATTTTTCAAGAGGTGTGGAGGCTGTAGCACCAAGCAGTGTATAAGACCCCTAACAGGGAAGGGGTCCAATTCTGATGTTATTTGAGCCTTTAGTGGGGTCAGTATTAGAGAGTGGAGTCCCCAACCTTCACTACCTGCACCTTGTATCTTAGGGGATACCAGACTGACTGCACCATTACAAGAATGGTAGATATGGGGACGCCACTTCCCTACACCTTAAAATTCACCATACACATTCATCATACATACAATATTACGATATTCGTGAGGTAATTCCATAAACTTCTCTGATTATTTAGTTTACAAGCCCATACTGTAGGCCTACTTCGTTATTTGTCAGATTTGGCAACAGAGAGTCAGAACTTTTGTCGCTGACTGTACCATCTCTGACCATTCTAAAAATATACCTTCACCTCCCTCCCATCACTGACCTCAGTTAGCCCTATAGACAAGCCTTGGCTCCTTCTTTATCAGTCTCATCTCCTTCCCAGTTATTGTCTTCATCTCTATATAGAACAGATGCTCCATCACAAATGCAGTTTTTTATATTCAAAGTCATCAAAATTTGGAAGAATTTCTGTTTGAATATAATAACCTCATTCATATTTGATGGTATACTTCCACCCATCCTGTCTTTCCACCTTTATGGAGGAGATACAATGTTGGTGAATCCGGAGCAACTGATTCCTCCAATCTATTCCAATTAACGGGACACCTTTATTTTTGTTAATCAGTGCCTGTTTTCTGACATTTCTGACATACCTTGGAGAAATCAAGGCGCTCCAATGTACTAAAAGTATATTACCCCTTTAATTATTATGACATGAGAGGTGAGACTGTGTTGAGATCACTATCTAACATTTATTTAATACACTAGTGAGAAAACAGCTCCATAGTTTAATAGAGAAATCTTATCCTTATTGCCTTTTCATTGACCAGACATCAGAGGACATAATTATGAAGTAAGACACACCTGATACGGAACTCCTCATTAAACATATACTGTAGGGGATAAAATGAGTTATTGTGTGTAAAGGCAATTAATGCGTCCAATTCTATGTTTGTTTGATAATTATAAAGTGCACGTTTAAAATGTATCTATTTCAAGCGTCCATAACTGTATATTAATAGATCTTATCAACGTATATGTGTGTGTCACTGGCTGAAGCAAGTGGTGGTGTGAGGCCACTGTGGCATTGTGTGTGTGAGTGTGTGTGTGTGTGTAGCCTCTGACTTACTCAACAAGTGCACTACAATATTTACACAACAACTCTTTACATTTCACTATATAGTTGTGGTCCCTCGTTTGTAGAATGTCTTGTTAACAACATTCTAAAATACTTCAGTTTGGTGTTAAATCTGGAGTAAATAATTCCTCGAAACTTTTCCAAACAACGGAACACAATTATTTATGATATGATGGTATTCTTTGGAGAAATCAAGGCTCTTTTATGTGCCAAAAGTTGAATACCTCCTTAAATGAAGTATTATTATAACTTCCCAACCACATATGTATTTTTTTCACTTTATATCATTTTTCAAAGCCAATATATAGAAAGTGCAGACATATCATGATCATCAACAACATTATTATTATTATTACTATTTTATTGATAATAATAACAAAAATAAGTAAAGCTGACTCTTGAAAGAACAAGATAAAACCATTTATCATTAATAAACCATTTATCACAACACAACACAGGAACATTTTATACTAAAAACAAATTTATAGCAGCAGGAAAGACTATTATTCAGTGCACACTTAGACCCATCCAACCTCTCTAAAGGAACATAGTGTGACGGAAAGGTTTGTCAACGACGTGAGACAAATTTGTGTGAGGCAAGACAGTAATTAAATCTGGAGTGAGTGTGTGTGGAGGGTGGCTTGACCAAACTAATAAACCTTCACTCACTCAACACACATGCACACGTATATATAACACGCATCCAAGCCTCCAACACTCTCACTTTCTCCTAACCTACAGTACACCCTAATACACATGAATACCAAAGTAAGTACAGTTGTGGACACATGAAACACACACACACACACACACACATTTTAAACAGTCTCTTTTTTATTAATGATCATACACAACGTTTCATTCTCTCTATACCTTATACATTGCTCTTCATATGTCTACAACTGTAATAAATAAGCTACATCTGCAGTATTACTCGGGGATGGAAGAACATTAAATTATACTTTTATCATAAATTAATTGTTTTGCCTTAGCATTTGGTGTGTTGGTTATCACGTGACATTATTGTACTGTAATGCATCTCATATGACACTCTTCTGTAATACTTTTCCTGTAACACCTCTCATGTGACACCTCTTCATGTGATACCTCTTCATGTGACACTCCCTTATAACGCGTCATATAACACCTCTTATATATTAATGCCTTCCATGTGACATCTCTCCTGTAACACCTCTCATGTGACACTCTACCGTAACAGTGTAATGTCCAAAGGAAAATCATACGTGTGCATAAATAACCTATATATATGAAAACAGAACACGATTCCATTTTTCTGTGTGTTATTATTCAGGCTGTGCTGTTACTGGTGATGGTGACGGTGGTGGCCAGCAGACCTGTCACTCCTGGCTACAACACACAACAACAACAACAACAACAACAGGTCTAATAATTATAATGTTACACCTTTCTTGAACCAGCTCATCCCATCACCTGTGGCCTGATAATTCACCTGAGTGTTGGCTGGGTCTTGTACTTTAATTATAATAATAATAATAATAATAATAATAATAATAATAATAATAATAATAATAATAATAATAATAATAGTAATAATAATAATAAAAATAATAATAATAATAATAATAATAATAATAATAATAATAATAATAATAATAATAATAATAATAATAATAATAATAATAATAATAATAATAATAATAATAATAATAATAATAATAATAATAATAATAATAATAATAATAATAATAATAATAATAATAATAATAATAATAATAATAATAAAGTTAATTAAATTATTGTTCAGTAATATTATAAAAAACAATGGATGGGGGATTAATGACTTTTTGCCACTATTTTCCTAAAACAGAATCTTGGATTTTTCTTGACTTTTCTGTGTAGAGTAGAGTAACGAGACTAACGACACAACTCCAATATAATCACTTGCCTATATGGACTCATGGTGTTGGTAATTAATTATGGCAGTCAGTCTTCTTACATCAACCCATCTTCCTCTAGCCTACAAGGTTGCTATCCTTGCTCTTACAGCCGGGTACAGTACATACCATCTACTCACCAAAATTCAATATATTTAAAGATCAATATCAATATCATATTATTTTGAAAATGTCGCGTGAACACACCTCTACTTTACTGTGTTATCTAATCCCAGGTTCCAGCGAGCTACGACTTCCAGTACGGTGTACGAGACGATTACTCCGGCAACAACTTTGGTCAGCAGGAGTCACGAGAGGGTCTGACAACACAGGGTGCCTATTATATCAACCTCCCAGATGGCCGTATCCTCAAGGTGTCCTACCGTGTCACCCCTCAGTCCGGATACGTGGCCAAAGTTACATACGAAGGGGAAGCACAGTATTTGTGAAGTGTACAGTAGTAGAAATTAGTCTCAATAAACATATATGGATAACTAATGTTTTCACGTTCTCTGTCATTTTGAAGTTATTATATTGAATAGTGAGCAGCTGCTTTTAGTAAATCCTTGGGGTCTCCTATAAACGTGTCACCCCAGAGTCAGACAATGTAGTGAAGGCTAAATATTAAAAGCATTACCGTTATTGAGTACGGTTTTTCTACTTTAACTACCCACTTATTTAGACACTTCTAAGATTATTTTCTTCTATGGCATTTCCTCTGCAAATGGGCATTTTGAAATTAGCCTGACCTTACCTAATCTAACCTAGACGGCAACAGACTACCGGGACCTAACCTGGGCAAACTACCGGGACCTAAACTGGGCAATTAAACTACCGGGAAATAACCGTAGTAAAGTATTGTACATAGGAAATGACCGGGGCAAAATACTGGGACTCAGCCGGATATGGCAATACTGCTACAAAACAGTAATTCTTTCAATAACTACCGGTTAGCTTACATATGAAGGGGAGGGAGAATATTACTGACTTACCCTTATATATTAGCCTGCAATGCCCCGCCAGCATCTCACGCCAACTCGAGGCATTATCTCAAAAGGTGGAGCAGCAGAGCAGCTTGCAGGTGTAGCAATAATTAATAAATCAAGCCCCAACACATGTGCAGTTGATGGATTCCAGAAGGGTTCCACTTCCTACTGCTTCACTGTCATTAAATGTTTGTTTGTTATAAATGTCTGTTATTTGCTCACACCACTCTTCGAAATACTAGATTATGATTGATTTAGATTTCATAAGCACACTTCAATAGGTCAGCAGCTGTGATTGGCTGGGGTATCAAAAGGCGCTTTTTGAGGATTTGGTGTAAAATCGCCGAAAGGCACACCAAAGGCGCATTTGCATTTTTTTTTAGTATCGGAATCGCGCATTTCTGAAAGTCGTCTTCGACCTGCCGAATCAAAAGGTGCCTTCACTTGAGTAGCGCCTTCAGTTCACGTTTTGAGTATCCCGCCCCAAGTGAGGACGGGGAAGCGCAAGGTGCTGGTGTCTGCTACAAAAATGATAAAAAATTATATAATATAAAAAAAGATTCCTCGATCAATAACTATAAAACATAACAACCGATAATAACTGGTGTAAAATATAATATTAATTAAAGTAATGAAACCCCGGCACTCTCTACATGTTGTTGTTGTTCGAGTAGATTATAATATTTAATGATAAAAAAATGATATAATAAAAGAAAATCTTCTATCAATAACTATAAAACACAACAATCAATAATAACTGGTGTGAAAAATAATATTAATTAAAAACAAAAAAGTGATGAAACTCGGCACCCACTACATGTTGTTGTTGTTGTTGTGGACTCGTGGAGAGACTTCGAGAAAATTGTACACACGAGGCGGCCACACCACAACACACCTCACATAATTTACTTTTTTCTTACTTATTTCTCACACTCGGTTCATTAAAATGGGTGATAACTCTGCCAAGGTGAGTGTAGAACAATGAGGTGTAGTAACGAGGTGTAATGAGGTTTGGTAGTAAGGTGTAGGTTAGTTAGAATAATGAGGTGGTGTATTTTGTGAGGTAAGTTAGGTTGTTAGAATAATGAGGTGTAGGTAGTTTACGTTAGAATAATGAAGTGAATTTAGTTAGAATAATGAGGAGGTGTAGTATTTAGATGATAGTTTACGTTAGAATAATGAGGTGTAGGTAGTTAGAATAATGAGGTGCAACGTTAGTAGTATTAACATTATAAGACTTTTCTATGGCATTTTCTTCGGAAATGCCCCATTTCCAAGATAACGTTATTTCATATTCAAATGGGACATTTTGGAATTAGTCTGACCTAACCAAGACTGCAGGGTATTTATTGAAAGAATTGCCATTTTGTAACTTACTAGATCTGGCTAGGTCCCAGTATTTTGCCCTGGTCATTTCCTGTACTTTACCACGGTTATTTCCCTTTAGTTTGCCCAGGTTAGGTCCTGGTAGTCTGCTGTGGTCTAGGTTAGGTTAGGTAAGGACAGGCTAATTTCAAAATGCCCCATTTGAATATGCCATATCTTGGAAATGGGGCATTTGTGGAGGAAATGCCATAGAAGAAAACTGAAAATAGTTCAAGAATGGTCTATGTTAAGTAAATGGGTAATGAAGGTACAAAAACCGTACGCCATAAAGGCAATTCTTTCAATATTTACCGACCGCAGCAGACTACCGGGACCTAACCTGGACAAACTACCAAGACCTAACCTGCGCAATACTGGGACCTACCCATGGTAAAGTACCAGGACATTACTGGGGAATACTACCGGGACCTTGCCGGACGTGGCAACACTGCTACAAAACGGCAATATACTAAGTTAAGATAAATACCTTAGGGTTTAGTATCCTAACCCAGGTTTGGTCCCAGTAGTCTGCCCCAGTCCAGGTTAGGTTCAGTCAGATAAAGTCAGACTAATTCTAGAACATATAGTATTAAACAATTAATGCATTAATGTATTGAATGTCTTACTCCTCAATCCAGTTTCTTGGGTGGGAGGATCAAACACAAAAACTGGGTATTTGTGATGGAAGTGCCAGAATAATAGTAGTAGGTAATGATGGTAACATAACTGTATTAGAGTGTGGCAGTATAGTCAAACCTTACTAAGGTTTCTTTAAGGTATAATATAAATCTAAAAATATTATTTTACAAGATGATTGGTAGTTACTGGTTATAATCAAAATGCTAATTTTCATGTACATCATGTCCTAATGTGCATATTGTTTCTAAAATAAATATTCTTTACTATTTTGTAAATAGTATTGAGTTTGGTATATATTGTATTGCTCATATACTTAATGTTATCTCTCATTTCTCCCTGCATTCAGGCAACACAATTCAAGGAGCTGGGAAATTCTTGCCTGCAGGCAGGAAAGACCCAAGAGGCTATCAGCAACTATACAAAAGCAATAGACTTAGACCCAGAGAATCATGTCCTCTACAGTAACAGGTCAGTAGGATAATGTGGTCTCATAGTTAGTAAAGAAAGGTGATTGATCTTGGTAAAATGTTCTCAGGCTTGTTAACTTCAAACTAACTTGTCTGAATGGTTCTTAAAATACACTGGAATGTAGTACAGGTTAGTCATATGTGAATTGTATGAGACTGAAGTACTTTATGTGTACTTTCCCTGTTATTTAGTTTCCAGAGAGTATTACGTGGTATATATATATTATGTGTGTACTGTATATTTAGATATACCGGTATATCTATATTTTTTGTGTGTGTATTTACCCTTTTAATTCGGTACATTTATATACCGGTACTGTTCTATTCTCTATTATATATACCGTATTCTGTGTGTACTTTACTGTATATTTAGATATATCTATAAATGTGTGTGTGTGCACATTTACCATTTTATTTCAATACATTTAAATACTGTTTAATATATACTAGTGTTAAAATATATTTTCATTAAATATTTCCTCTAACAATTCTCTAGGGAATTAATATATTTTGCCATACTGCTCTCACCTAACTTGACCCTACCCACCTGCCTATATAAGAGTCCCTTTTACCTGTACCAGAGCTAGCTTTCCTTAGACGGGTGGGTATTGGGGTATGAGAGAGTGAAATACTATATTGTTTTGTTTGATTATCTGCATACTACAGAAATAACACCTTAGTAGGAAACATGTTTCAGTGTTAGGTAGGATAATTGATAGCAAGATTGGGGGGATTCGTTGAATGATAGAGAGAAATTCGGCAGTAGAGGGAGGAGACTGGGGAAGGGAGAGGAGTGGTGAGCTGGGGTCGGGAGAAACTGCAATGTGGGGATGGGGATTAGAAATATTATCTTGGGAGATGAGAAGAAAGTTAGAAAGAAATAGAGATACTGTAGTTCCATTAGAGTACTACGGCAATTGCAGGAGTCTGTGCAACAAGGTAGACGAGTTAAGGGCCATAACTAGTATGGAGATAATTGATATTATAGCGCTAAGCGAAACGTGGATGAAATTAAGTGACAAACACATAGGACTGAGTTACAAATAAGAGGGTAAAATCTATTCAATGCTGACCGCAGACAGAGAAGGGGAAGGGGTGTAGCAATATATTTAGAGATTAAAAAAAAGTTGTGAGAAGGCAGATATTAAGACAAGGTATGACACAGAATCACTATGGCTAGATATCAAGAATTGTAAAGATAATCTAATTTTAGGAGTTATGTATAGACCACCAAATTTGGACAGAGACAACAGTAGACTGTTTTGTCAGGAAATAAATAAAGCAACGAGAAATAACAAAGTACATGTATTGCAAGAGACTTCAACTTTAGGAATATTAACTGGACGGATCAGACAGGAGACCATAAGTCAAATGAGTTTCTAAAGATAATACAGGATAATTTCCTCCAACAGTTAATACAAGAGCCAGTGAGGGGAGATAACATATTGGATCTTGTTTTGAGTTTAGTACGGTACACAGTCTGAAGATAGGAGATACTTTAGGAAATAGTGACCACTGTGTAATAATATTTCAAATATTTACAGGAGGAATATCAATTTGTTAGAGAGCGTACAGAGTAAGATGACTATAATAATTCATAGCCTTAGAAATCCCACTTTTGAAGATAGACTTATAAGCTGAAGCTGCACTCGCTTGAAAAACGCAGGGTGAGAGGTTATATGATTAAAATATTTAAATGGATGAAGGTATTTAACTAAGGAGACTTAAGCAAGGTACTTAGAGCAAGTAGCCAAGATAGAACATGCTCAAATTGATTCAAACTAGATATATACTATTTTAGATACAAAATAGGAAAACATTGGTTTGGTAGTAGAGTAGTGGACGAGTGGAACAAGCTCCCAGAGAGATAATAAGAATAAGAACACTGAATGGCTTTAAAAATAGTTTGGAAAGATGCATAGACTCAGAGGGATGGGTTTAAATCTGTAGCTGCCAACAACTACACACTACATATATATATATACAGTATGTACGTACATACAAACAGACATGGACTATACATACATACATATATATCCAGTACATACATATATACATACATACGTGGTAAAAGGGATGGGCCTGAATCAGGAGCTGCCAAGAACTATGCCAACAGGCCTTCTGCAGTTTCCTAAATTCGTATGTTTTTATGTGCATCAGGCAAGCTATAGAGTGTTAAGAAATACTTCATTATTTTATTAAGTATTCGTAAATAAATAAGGATATCGTAAATCCATCAATTGGATATATTTCGTCTCATACCCCACTTTACTATCTTGTATGGTGTATATTGCATTATATACATAAGCTGACTGATTTATTCAATGTTAATGTTTATTCTGTATTATCGCATATTCACTCTTCTTCTGTTCTACTCTAGTCTTATGATGTGAATCGTAGTATACAGACTGTTATCTTTGTTTTGTTCCTTGAATAATGTATACTGTTAATTATTTATCCCCCATGATTATGTTACTACCTTATATATCTGTGTCCTATAGGTCTGCAGCACATGCAAAGATGGCCCAATACCACGAGGCCTTGAATGATGCAGAGAAGGTGTTGCTGTACAATGCTGACTGGCCAAAGGTGAGACAATTGTTTCAGTTGCCATTTTCTATGATAATTTTTAGACCATCAAAAAAAAAAAGTAACACATTTATTTTTATGTAGTGGATTACCATATTAATAATATATCTACACTATGTAGACTCCATGGTTCTTTAGTTTGGAAACAATAATGAGTGCTTTTTATTGTGAGGAATGTGGTGGTCTAGGACCATAGATATAGGTTTAATTTTAGTCAAGGACCATTCCTTGGTGATGGAGTATACTGTCAGTATACTGTACATGGTTATGTTTGTACAGTATAATTATGACTGATATATAGATTTCTTGATTGATATTAGGTGCCACAATAATGAGGTCATATAGTGCCAAAAGAAGGTAATAGAGAGGTGAGACAGCAAGCAGGAAGAAAATAGAAAGAAAAGAGGGACAGTTGAAGAACTGATATGGAGGGGCTGGGGCTGAAGGGAAGCCCACATCACTACAAGCAATATCATCTTATGGGGGACTAATATATCCTATATTTTATAGAAACATGGGTCAGTATGGGGGACTTCCATATGTATCCCATTAAATGCAGTATAACTATGAATTAATAATACTGTAATTCTTTTAGGGATACTCAAGGAAAGGTGCAGCACTAGTGTACCTTGGCAGGCTCTCGGAAGCAGCTACCACCTATGAGAAGGGTTTGACACTCAACCCTGACAACCAGCAGCTCAAGGATGGTTTGGCTGAGTGCCGTGCTAAGGTCAGTGAAGGGGGATGGTGTAATCAACACAAATAGTATCTGTTCACTCACTGAATGAATCATGACACCACAGATAAAAAAAAAATCTGGATTATATATGACTACAGTAAAACACCCCATAGTCATTCCTGCTAAATACATAATTAATGTGTGTACTGGCCAATAATAAAATATTTCATAATCTTTTTAGCAGGCTACTTTTTGGAATCCCAACAAGCCATAAGCCAGAGTATAAATTTTCGTCCTATTTGGGAAAAGCATTGGACATTAGGATTATCATAGAGAAATTTTTTGAAATAGAGGTCAGTGAGCTGTCATGTTTGGTTAGCTGCTAACCAAGGTTACAGTAGTTTGTGTCTTAGTTAATAACTAATTTCCATCCTTATTAAGGATTTATAGTTTTAATGCAATTATTAGAGCAACATAAAGCCACACATTGATAATGTTGTCCTGGAGGACTTTAGAGACATAATTATCTATATATAATAGTCTTGAAAAATGGTTCCTGATCTCTGTATAGTAAAGTTTATTTATTTATTTATTTATTACCATACATTATTATAGTACTGTACACATTAATAATTTAATATAAGACAACCTACCTAAATATGTTAAATTCTTTCAATCCCTTGGCAATAATTAAAGTTAATTGACTTTGATTATGGTAACTACAGTAAGTTTTTAATATTTAATTTATTTTTTCTTAATAATGTTCAGTTCCAGGTTATGTTTTTTATGTATTTTTGAAAGATTATGTAAATAATTTAATTTTCATATATGTTATTAGAATATAATTATTTCTTTTGTTTTGTGTCTAAAGCTAAAGGTGTGATCTTTTTTTGTATTGAAAATGAAAAATGATTTACTGAAAGCCCATTGTTTTATCAGATGGCACAGGAAAGTGGTGGTCCATCAATGAACCCGTTCCAGGACCCCAACTTCCTGGAGCGTCTCAATCAGGATCCTCGCACCAAAGAACTCATGAAGGATCCCCAGTTTGTGAAAACTTTAGAGGAGCTTAGTTCTAATCCAAGGGATCTTGGGTATGTACTCTGTCGAAATTATGAAGCACATTGTGCTTTTCGTCTAGGACCATATTTTTGCAGTAGTTTTTTATCACCATACCTTAGTGACTTAAATAAAAAATGTATGAAAAATGTGGAAGGTAGGGAGCATTTTTCAAATGCCTACAAAGTTATGTCTGGTCACTGGACTTGGTATGTGGTTGAGCATCAGGTTCTCTATAAAACCATTAACTTATTCATACTAATATTCACCTTTAGTTTTCTTATTTTACACCATGTAGAGGGGTATTGCTTGCAATGATATGAGCAGTACTTTAAGGGTTTTGGTGCTTCTTTGGACCCTAGTCACTTCCTTTCAATTCTTCAACTGTCTCTCCTTTCCTTCGGTATTCTTTGTATTTGCAGTCTCGCCACTCTAATCTCCTTATCCCTCATACTACTAGTATAGAGTCTTTCAGGCATATTGCAGTCTTCTTTCTTCCTCTTCTTCAATTCCTTCCATTGCATACTTTCTGAAACTCATCCACTGTTCACTACACCTAGCTTTCCCTCTTTGCCAGCAGTAGTGTTGTGCATAGACTACATTTAGTTGATTTGGCTCCCACCCCCTGAAAAGAAAGGGACAAGAAGTTATGGAAACCGTGATATTGCTTAGTCATTTTTCTGCTCACCCCTCTCAGAGCAAAGCTGGGGGACAAGCGTGTGTTGACAGCGCTGAGTGTGTTACTGGGGATGGACTTTACCCCTGCAGAACAGAAGAACTACTTCAAAACTAATTCCGATAGGTCCAGAGTACCAACACCAGGATCAAAGTTTTCACAACCGCCACCAAAGGGGGCAACACAACCAAAGAAGGATGGAACATCATCAAAGGAGGAGAAGATGGATGTGGATAAATCACCTGAACAAACTGAGGTGAGTGATGACAAGTATCATACCAATTACTTAACAGAATGAGTAAGAAAATACCATTTGATGGGCAGTCATTACTAATGATGTTTCATTATTTTTCCTTCTGAGTTATTGTTGTTGATGTTCTCTGGGCAGAATGACCTCCTGCCCCACTGACCCCACTGTGACATTCTGGTCACAGTGAAAAAACAATTAAAATAAAGGAGGAATCCATGTGGGCAGATCTCGTCAAGTCCACTAGAAAGTGACCAGATCCTACAACAATCTTTATTTTAGCCCTGTGGAGGATGACTTATTCACAGAGAATAAAGTCAGCCCCCCTGGGCAGTCTGAGTTGTTGTTCCCCAGACTGTCTGGTTGAGTGCTTTACAACAACATCAAATGGTTAAGAAGTAACACCCATATTGGGGTCAGTGAAGGTGGGTGGATGCCCAAGATTTGAGAATTTATGTTCTTGTACATTTTTCCTCCTATGTTTGTGATGTATATGTGTATCATGTCTGCAGATAAGTTCTCACATAAATTAAGCAGACAGTTGAAGTGTGTTTGATGCTTCTCCTACTTTGACTCTTGTGGATTTATTGCAAGCAAGCATTTTCTACATGTGCAGAATAAGATAAAATATGAATTGCTAATATTGCAGGCAATGAAAGAGAAGGAGGCAGGTAATGCAGCTTACAAGAAAAAGGAATTTGATGCTGCTCTAAGCCATTATGATAAGGCCATTGCACTTGACACATCTGACATGACCTTCATCAGCAATAAAGCAGGTGAGGATCAGAGAAGTGATGCATTTTACTCAGTATTAAATTTCTGGGGATGAATTCTCTTGGAACAAGCTTGTACCCTCAGTTATTTTATAAGCAATAAGTCATGGTTCTAGATCCATAAACCCTAATACTCTCTACTTATTAAATCATTTGCCACCATATGTGTAGCCTAATTGGAGCACATATATTAATGTATTTTATGTGACTTGTGATAGTGGTCCCTGTTCTGCTTCAAAACTCTTTACACATTCCTTAGGAAAATAGTTGGGTGAGTTCAAGCATTGTAAAAATGGACATTGACTCAATTTACCATAGGCATTTTTTGTTTTATTTTTACAAGGGAGAATCTGTGAAAACTGAAATGTGGTGTGATTGTATGAATAATACAAAAAATTACAGTTTTGTGAACATTTAAAAAGAATAGAGACGGATAGGATGGTCAAGAGAGTTTGAGTCACTATATTTTTGTTTACCTGTTTTTTGAATATATATGATTTCAGCAGTAAATCGACTTAGTATAAATCATGTCTTTAACCCTCAGCTGTGTACTTTGAGATGCAAAAATTCCAAGACTGCATCAGCACTTGTCAAAAGGCGGTGGAAGTTGGAAGAGAGAACCGTGCAGACTTCAAGCTTATAGCTAAGGCTTTCACTAGGATTGGTAATGCACACAAGTCTTTGAAGGTGAGTGAGTCATTACTTTATTTTTACTGTTATGATGTATAATTTTTGGCATAACTTATGGATGTATATGAGAGTGAGAATGAGGAACTGGTATGAGAGAAAGACCACCAGTCAGTTGATTGAACAAGGTGAAACAGGAGAGGAATGTGAATGGAAGGGGAGGGCTTGATCAAACAAGGAGGGAATATCAAGACATAACAAGATAAGAGACTTCTGTAGTGACCATTCCCTTGGGGGAGTTCTGGAGGGAATGAGGTATCAGATGTGTAGATAGATAGATGAATATAGAAACTGATCCATTATAAGCGTAAAAAGAGATTTGAGTACGGATTTTCAAATATATGACCAACGAAGGATAAAGAAGGGAAAGAAATGTGACATCAGCTGCCTAGCTGTAAACCCAACAACAAAAACACACACATTAACATTGATAATGGAGATAAGAAACTTTAATTATGAAAAACCTGAGAAGGGATGTGTTAAGTCCTCCACTTTAATTGCCTTCTGCTTTATTTCCTGCAGTCTTTCCCCTGGTTCTCATCTTCCCACCTCCCTCTTCCTAATAAAATTGTTGTACTTGAAACTTAACTATCCTATATTTCTTTTATGTTGCAGGAATATGCAAAGGCAAAGCAATTCTTTGAAAAATCTCTATCTGAACATCGCACGCCAGAAACCAAAGAACTCTTGAGTAAGGTAAGGAAAAATATAGAATATACCATTAGTAATGTTTCTTGATACCAAATAACACATTATGAACTAAACATTTACACTTCTAGCTGCCTGTCCATAGCTCATTATTAATGAAGTTAAATGTTATCAAGTTTGTGCATGTAGAGTGTACAGAAATCACACCAGTACATCATCAGTTTAATTAATATTTTATGGTTAGTATTGGAAATAAACCTTTTTCTATGATTAGAGACTACTAAATTGATCAACCATTCAGAAATACTGGTGGCTGTATGAAGGAAGTGGTCATCAAAATATGTAATAATTGTAATTATTGTATTTGGTAATACAGGTAGAAAAGCTTCTGAAAGAGCAGGAACGGTTAGCGTACATTGACTCGGCCAAGGCTGAGGAGGAGAAAGAGAAGGGTAATGAGTTTTTCCGTAAGGGTGATTACCCCTCTGCCATCCGCCACTACTCTGAAGCTATAAGGCGCAACCCAGATGATGCCAAGATCTACAGCAACCGTGCTGCCTGCTACACTAAGTTGGCAGAATTTAGCCTTGGACTGAAGGACTGTGATGAGTGCATTAGGCTGGAACCTAATTTTGGTAAGCTCGTTGCTTTAAATTAATCAATAAAAATAACCCTAGATATTTACCATAATCAGTGTATTAACCTTTCCATTCCTCCAATTTGTACCACTTACTGTAGGTATTGTGGATAATTTTACTTTGGTTAATAACATATTATTTTACTTGGGTTAGGAAAAATCCCAGACCCCCCAGGTGGTAAAAAAGTCTGTATAACAGCTGTGTTATATCATTGCCACCACCACCATCCCCTTGAAACATGAATATGATAGAAAACTTTGCCTGATGTGTGTTGATAATCATTTTTGGTACACTGTTAGTATATGCAGGAAGCAGGTGGATAATGAATTACTGTGTCTACAAAAACCTATTCACGAAGTATTGAAAGTACAGTCTACTGCACTCATAGCACGTACAAACCAAAGGAAAAAAAATGTTCATTGGCAACTGTAATTACTTCCTTACACCTCCCCCTCCCTCCTTTACTCTCGTTCCTTCAAGTTGTCCAACTTCATATTCAAACCAGCAACAACTCGAAGTTAGTGTGAATATGGGAGAGGGATGTGTAGGGAAAACTTTAGACTATTGCCAATATATATATTTTTTCCACTGGTTTGTATGTGCTGTGAGTGCTGTAGACTGTCCCCATATCTGTTAACCAGTACCACTAAGTACACAACTTCCTTTTTACAGTGAAGGGATATGTCCGGAAAGGAAAGATCCACCAAGGGTTGAAACAATTTTCCAAGGCCCAGGATGCATACCAGAAGGCCATTGACATAGACTCTAACTGTCAGGATGCTCTGGATGGGTTCCGTGAGTGTATGATGGCTGTCAATAAAGACCCAGAAGAGGTAAGTCTGAGACAGTGTAAAAATGTGAACCTCGCTGTTGGTCTCATTACCAATCTGATACACCATTTTGTCTGATAGTCTAGCCTATCTTTAACCTTGACTTCTTCCTGCCATCCAAGGGGGTGGTGAAACTCTGGATCATGGGTGTATATAATATTAATCAGTCTCTTAGATACGAATTATTTTTATCTGTTTCCCTAAGTATCTCTTCTGATTGGACAATATATAGAAGTAAATTACATACTCTAAATGCATATGGTATCTTGACATAAAATGGACATATTTTTTCAAACCTGGCTACCTGATATTCTATGACAGGTAAGGAAGAGAGCTATGGCAGACCCTGAGGTGCAACAGATATTGAAGGACCCAGCAATGCGTATGATTCTCGAGCAGATGCAAACTGATCCTCGCGCCCTTCAAGAGTGAGTCTTTACTTGTAGTATTTTTGCAAGTTTAACCCTAATGAGTGCCATGTTGGTACATTTATAGACAGGTGTTGTCACATTGAGTGCCAGTTCCTCATACATACTTAAGACACAACACTGTGAAACTTATTTGGCTTATTTTCCATTGTTTCATACTTGTGCTTAAAACTCACCATGAAGCTTATAATTGATGTTATCTTTATACTGTAATATATTTATTTACTGAATATATTTGTTCCTAATTTATTAGAGTTATGTTTAATAGTTATCTCCCTTTACTCCTACAGCCACTTGAAGAACCCAGATATTGCCTCCAAGATTCAGAAGCTTCTCCAGTCTGGCTTGATCTCAATCCGGTAGAGTGGTAGTTTTGGGAGAAGGGTGGGAGGGTAAGTGGTATAAATGTAGATTGTCTCACCAGGCCTTCCTGCCGGGCATTCAACCTGATGGGAAAATTTTGTTATTGTCCAATGTCTTTGAAAAAGCATGACATATATTCATGTTTTTTTTTCCACTTTACTTGAAATATTTTTTTATATGATTTACTGTTGATGAATTTGATGCAGTAGATTCTAATTTTATCATTAGTTATCTTAATTTTAATGGAATACATATTTTGGATCTATACAGAGGTCACTGTTCTCCCTATAGGAAGAGAAAATAAAATAAATGAATCATGTATAAATTACTGCACTTGTCAGTAAGTGTGAGAGGCCAGCAGGAGCATTCTACCTTGTCGGATTTTATGTTTTAAATATGAAGGGAGAATATTGAGGGTGAGGAAATCAGGAATCACTCATTGAAAGTTCCTTGGCACATATTTTATTCACACCTGGCAAACATAATGTGCTAATTCCACTATATAATGCATAAGTTAAATAATGACTAATTTCAATCTCTGCAAATAAGTATTCTCAGGTGCTTAGAGTCCAGTGAGGCATAAACAATTTGCATTTTATCAATTTTGTAAACACTCAGCAAAACTAAAAAGTATGATGGATGCTTTGTGCTGGTGATTGTTTAATGAAGTCACTGATGAAGCACGGTTTTAGTGTGTGACAGAAATGTAGGTGTGATCCATGCAGGTCATCTTCTTTCACAGTTCTAGGGTCCCTTTTTGACATTCATGTGTCTAGAATCAAAAGCATAATCAGTTTGATTCCAGACAGATTGATTAGCTGTCAAATTTGCACAAGTCTTTGTAAACCTTTGGATTGCATAGAAGTGTTTATTTGTTTCATATTTTGATGGAGGTCTGGTAATCTACAGTTGAGGTATATTGGTTATTATGTACCAGTAAATTGTGAGGTAGTATTAAGCATGACTGTTAGCTACTCCTCTGGTATAAAATGAAGGAGTACACTCTGCCTCTATTCTCATGTAGTCCACGACAAGACTTGACTGCATAAGCCCACAAAATCCTAGTGTAGAATAGACATAATTTTGTTCCATGCATCACAATTAATTAAATTTTCAGGGAGCAGTATGGTATACTGATTTAATACATATTAGATCATAGCTAATGAACAAGTATTAAAATTCATATTATTTTTTCCCACTGCTGTTGAATTCTTAGCTTGTTGAACAACTTTGTAATTCTTCATAATGATTCTTTTGTTAATATTGTAGGCTCTTCCCATTGCTACAGAAAATGGATTTAACAATACAATGACTAAAGATAATGTATACATGTGTATAGATAACCATCATGTTTGGTGAAGTAAGTATAATAATGAATATAGCTGAGAGAGCAATAATGAAAATATAACATCAGAACAAGCTGCAGGAATGTTTACTTGACTCTAGGTATGCATTTTGTAATGTATACTAAAAGATGGATATTGAGAGACTGTCCTGGTCATGGAGGTATAAAGGGTGGAGAGGCCCGCAACCGCGGGGTTTGAAGCCACTGAACTGTCAGTCAGCCATATTGATGTGGGCTAAGGAAGCATTTGCCGGGTATAACCCTATAGAAGTATGCAAGTATTTCCTGTGGTAAGGATAAGTGCAAACTGATTATTTTCCCTACAAAATATTTCCTAAGGCAATTAAGTGCTAAAATGCATTACTTTGCATGAATACATTCCATTAATTTTCAAATCTTTATGTAACACATGGCACTGATGCAGTAACAATATTTAATGTGAACTGAGTAGAGAATGGTGACAACTCAGTCATGATTACCAACCCAAACGATAATGCTGCCCATGTGAATTAAAGTTCACTTCCAGAAATCTCGTGACTAGGTGGACCGATACTTTTTGTTGAGAGTGTGCAGTACAACACAGATGCCACTGTGACAAGCACATATTGTCTGTAAGGGACTCCAGAACTTTTATTTGTTTGTAGGGAACAATGCATTAATAGTGTATATGTGAACATGCATTAGATGTGCCTGACTAGTAAAATTTCTTAGATATACTGTACACGTGATGAAATGCCAGGAATGGGACAATAATTGTAAGGAATGAAGTTAAGAGAGGCGGTGGAAAGAAGGCTTGTTGGAGGTGGTTTTTGGGGCAAACAAGTGATAAAGGTAGGAATGGGATACTAGAAAAGTTAGTTACTGGTAACCCATTGGCTGTAAGCCTATACCACGATTTGAGTAATGTATATGGTATCTCATGCTATATAATTTCACATACCCCACGGAAGCAACATATACCCAAAGGGTTAAAAGTTTCTCAATACTATCTCGGCTTTTCTATTTTACAACAGCTAGCATCAAATGATTTTCACTCACCAAGGAGAGGACTACATTCTCCCAAGAGTTAATATTACTTTCCACCCCTAGAGTGTCTTTAGTATCTGTCTTTCTGTAGCTCTGAATTCCAACTCCTGGAAACTCATTCCAAGATAGAAGTCTAAGTTTTTCTTGTTCCAACACTTCGTCCTTGGTTGGTCAAGTCCTACCCTTACATTCATATTTTTATCGCTTTCCTCATTCACACACCCCTTTCTTGTTCATCACATACAATTTTACTCGCCGTTCACTCCATACTGACTCTTTTGCCACATAACCTGTTCCATCTCTTCTCTTCACTTACATTGACATTGCTGCTGGATACACATCCACATCCAGAGCTGCTGCATAGGAGAAACTGGTGGTAGTGTAATAGATAATTTCCCCCATAGGAACTCCACTCTACAACCCAACTATGTAGTCCTTTAAACATTCATGTACATCTTCACACAATCTTGCGTGTGGAATGATGCAGATTATTGAGAAGCTGATAATGATGAGAATGAGTTATATCACAGAAACCATAATCTCTTAACAGAAACAATAAACATTAAATATATTTTGATTTCTGTGCCCTTTAATTGACAAGTTATTGTATTGCATATTTAGGAACGTGAGTAAATAGAGAATTCTCCTTGAGAAAATTGTATCTTTAGTAAAATTGAGTAAATAGAGAATGGCCCATCCTCTCATAAACCTCGTATCTTACCATCGGTCGAATTAAGGAAAAATATAAATGGTTTAGCTGTTCCTTATTTTTCTCGTTGTGTTTGATCGTATTCAGATTACAATGTATAGATTATGTGGTTTAATGATAATGGACTTGGTAATCTATATCAATGATTAAGAAAAAAATCTTCAGCCTGTAGAATTTTTTGTGCATGGTTGATGAGGAAGGGAATGAGCTACAGTATTATGGGATTAGACTCGTAAGGGGGTATTGTGTGGTTAGTACTTTAAGGGTTTGGGCGCTCCTTTGCCCCAGCCAATTCATTTAAATTCTTCAACTGTCCCTCCTTTTCTTATATTTACTTCGTGCCTGATGTCCCACTTATCAATCACTTTTTTCGTCCTAGAATTTTCTTTCAGGCCTTTGACGGTTTCCTGTCATGCTCTTCAATTATGAATAATGAAACGTACTGTATTTTTGTCGCACCTATTTGTGGGGATATGGTGGGTAGGTATAAGGTAGGATTAAACCAAAGTAAAAATGAGTATCAATGCACGTGCTTGTCCCAGTAAGATGTATAGTTTCAGTATTAGTGGATAAGTAAATCGTAGCATAAATGAAGGTCAACAACCTGCCTTAATTACCTCTTTACCATAACACAGAACCCCCTGGAAAATCCCTTGCACCATACATCACCTTGATCACCATCTCTCACACGCTCATTTCCTGTCATCTATGCTCGTTCCTCCCAAGGCCATTATATGCTCGTTATCCTCACGTCGGGCACTATGGCGCTCCATGCCGAGATTATACGAGTATCCCTTATCTCTATCTATCTATCTCTATTTATATCTGTAACTCACTCTCTCCCTCTCGTTCAAGATATGATAAGAGTGAATTTTTCTCATCTTAAACTATTCCTCCATTCCAAAGTGTTGTATGCAATGCAGCTGAGTTTTTATGGGGATAATGCGTGGTAAAATTGTTTAAATCGTTATTTGTCAGTGTTGATTTTTGACCTTCCATTCGTTGTAGTCATTGAGAACAGCTCACCTTTTTACCTGTCTTCTTCCTGGTTTTCAGCTAAGGAAGGAATGGGAGTGGTAGGAAGAAGGAGAGGTGATATCTAGCGAGAGGAGAAAATGAAGGAATATGAGGAGCAAAAAGAGAGTATGATAAAGGAAAGTAAATAGAAACGGAGAGAACAAAAACAGTGACAATGTAAAGCAAGAGAAGTGAGAGAAAGGGGACATGGAAAGGGGTAAAGGGGAAGGAATGAGGATAGGAGGAAGTAAGGGAGCAAGAGGAAAGGGGAAAAAATGTACGTGAGTTGACTGATAGGCGAGGGTCGAAGTGAGGGGGAGATGACAGAGAGGAGAGGGAGGAGAGTGACATGCATTGAACAGCGAAGGAGAAGATGAATGAAAGGGGAATAGATTGTCTGTCAGCAGGTGTTATGGAAGGTGAGAAGTGCATGGGAAATTAATCAGGGACACAGGGAATGAGATATACAGACATACAGAATATTTAAATAGATAGAGAGACTGAGACACACCAAACACCGAGGGAGGAGACTGATGGTCTGATGGTGAAGCAATTTGACGGACTGAATGAATGATCTGAGACGGAGGAGAAAGAATGAATGGGAAAGAAGCGAGTAAAAATGTGGGAAATGGAGCAAAAGGGAGAATCACAGGGAAAGGCGAATTCTCAGAGTCTATGCACAAGAGAGGTAGGAAGGGAGCGAGGGAGGCAGGAAGAGATGAAAGAGAAAGGGTGAGGCAGGAAGAAAAATGCGTATATCAGGAAATCACGAAATTGTAACCTTACAGAAGATGCCCTGAGGCTGAGGATAATGACTGTGATGAAAGCAGTGCGAGAAAAGAAAAATTACACCACTGAACACCAATATAGTTTATATTTATACAATTTCACAACTCGTGAGTTACTATACTTTTATTTAATGTACTGTACAACATAAATTTGGGTCCATCTTGTGTACTTGATAATAATAATATAACCAGATAGTTGCATTCTGAACCAGTTTCTTTCCTAAAAACATGTGTGATTTACATACGTGAAGTACTGTATATATGTCATCTTTGTATTCAAATTGTGTTACAACATCAATATAGCTCATACATACGTAGGTGGAAATGAAATGAACGTATGCTGCCGATTCTACAGTACTTGGTAGACACTGACTGAGGGTTCAAAATGTCATCATAGCAATTATTAACCACTTAAATTGGATTGGCTTCTCTTGCTTTATAATTATCTTGACTTCCATAAGAGGACTATTTATATCCAAGAATGTTAGGTCTGTTTGGCCATTTATCCCCAACTACTTACACAGGTTAATTAAGAGGAGAAACTCTTGAAGCCAAATTGGATCCAAATACCGAATCTCGCGAAACAGATCCCCGCTATTAGTAACATTGGGGTAATTTTTTCATGGGATAGTTTGGAGTAATGAGTAGCCCTCCAGTTCACCGTACACAAGTTCTCACCTTGATTAACAACAACTTAACTTACGTGGTCTCATGGATTTTGATTCCTAGATCTTAACTTTCAGATGATATATATATATATATATATATATATATATATATATATATATATATATATATATATATATATATATATATATATATATATATATATATATATATATATTGTCACAGAGATTGTTTAATATAACCGAGATTGTTTAATATAACCGACGACCTCTGCACAATCTGCAGGAGGTAACCGTTTGCTAGGGAAATCTTACAGAGGAGAGATTCCCTCACTCCGCGGCTATTACATCGAAACAGGACTCGAGTCAACTTCAGATATGGCTGACTATAGTCTGTCTAGCCTAAGGTGGCGGAGAAGCCCTCTTCTGCCTCTTTGGGACATGCTGATTGGCAGATGAGGGAAAGGGGACGTTTAGAGTTCTTTTGGTCACACACATATACACACACACATGTCGCATAGCGGTGTGTTAATCTCAGTGACCTGCAGCTTACACCTCCCTCTTCCCCTCCACTTCTCTCTCTCTCTCTCTCTTTCGTGTTCATGATTCATCTACAACCTTTCCTTTTCTATATTCTATAATCTAATGATAATTTATCCCACATAAAAGTATAAGCTAATGATATTTTATCCCACATATATACATAGATATATTTAGATTAATGGCATTATATAATATTTTTTTTTAATTCCATTTATTTATTCTCTCACTAACAGTAGCATGCATCATAAGTTATTTCACTTTCTTTTTTCCTCATTTGTTACCTTCATCTAAGTTTCTCTCTCTTACTATAACATTCTTAGGCCATTTTCTAATTTGGTCCCTATAGGTGCCTGTCAACTTGCTGTGTCGGTTTGTTAATCTATTCACACACACACACACACACACATCACTCCCTGCCCAGAGTCCTGCTGCTTTGTTTGGCCATGGTTTTGAAATATATTAACCTTTTTGTGTAAGTAGTGAATTTGTGTGATTTTTTTTTCTATATTTTCGTTACATAAAAGCATTCTCCCTTGTGCTTCCGAAAGATAGGTGAAATTAAATGTATAAAAATTGGTACTAAATGGATGAAGAAGCCTTGAAGTAAACTTTCGAACACGGGAAGTCACCAAGGTTACCCAGAGGTCTTCCAGTTGACCTGTTTTCCTCTCACTGTCACTCACTTTTTACTACACAATATATTATGTTCTAATCAAGATATTACGAGCTCCAAGTAAATTGTAGCTAAATTTTGACTGTAAGTATCACACATATCATTTAAGATAATGAGTGAGTAATAACAGGCATGAATAATGATTAATTGGCAGAAATATTAATGTACTGGTAACGTACTGGTAACCTCTGGCAACATTGAGAAAATTTTACAGTGTCCCGAACAGGACTCGAACGCTGGACCAGAGAAACTGCAGCCACGCACTTTTAAAACCACATTGTTACCTACGACGTATCTTACATGCTGCACATTTTTATTCCTTTTATGGATCTTTGTGTAATCCAAGAACACATCCCCTCCCTCCCCTCACTCTCCTATTTCATTCGAACATCGTTGGCTGTTTTACAGTCACTTATCTCTGTTCCAAGGGCTTTCTATTTCGCTAATGAGTCTCTCTCTCTCTCTCTCTCTCTCTCTCTCTCTCTCTCTCTCTCTCTCTCTCACACACACACACACACACACACACACACACACGCACGCACGCACGCACGCACGCACGCACGCACGCACACACACACACACACACACACACACACACACACACAAAGGGGAACGGTAATACACACGCACCCATCTATTCAAATGTACCTCCATGTGTACACACATGCACTCAAGCCCACGTACACAATTACACACACAATTATTTCTCCATATTCACGTACACACTTTTGGTCGTATCATTAAGATGGTGACAACAAAGGGCTTAATTAGAAAGGGATAAAATAATAAGGGCTCCACATTTATTGGTTTGTCGAAGGAGACGAGATATTAATTGTACCAAGCTTCTGTCACCCTGGAAACACCTCGCTTTGGAGGTTCTTGTTGTCGTACATCGATTTTTTCTAAACATTTGATTATTTAAGGCGACCCGATATGGATGAGCAGATGAAAGTGGATATAAGTAGTTAGAGTATATATAGTTCAGAGCCATCCAGACACACATACAGACAGACAGACAGTGAGAGAGAGAGAGAGAGAGAGAGAGAGAGAGAGACAAACACTGGAAATGAACAACCCAGTACAAGTCTGAAGAGAAAAAAAGTCTGACAAATTTCTGAAGCTAAAGAAAAATAGGAGTATATTTTCAGGCTTGCTAATGACTAGACGAGGAGGAGAATGGCTGGCTCAGAGTGTGATAGTAGTGGTGATAGTGGTGGTGATAGTAGTGGTAGTTGTGGTGGTGGTGGTAGTTGTGGTGGTGGTGATGATTGTGGAGGTTGTGGTGGTGGTGATGGTAGTGGAGGTTGTGGTGATAGTGGAGGTTGTGGTGGTGATGATGGTAGTGGTGGTGGTGATGGTTGTGGTGGTGGTAGTGGTGGTAGTAGTGGTAGTGGTGGTGGCCGGAGCTGTGAGTAGTGGTGAAAGTGTTGGTGATAAAACGTGGTAGTGGTTAGTGGTGGTTAGAGAATGGTGGTTAATTACTGAACTAATGGTGGTGGTTAATTAAAGGCTGGTTTTGTGGACGTTATAAGAATATGGATTATTTTGTGAACTGGAGTACTTGCAAATTTGTGTTTTCTCACCACTACAAACTTTTAAAACCTCGATTTCTTATGTGAGCCCTGAATCGGACCTCTTATTACCTGAGTGAAAGTAAATAAGACAATGAAAAGAAATCATATCTGAGCATCCAGCTAGCAACTTGTCGACAAAAAATCTCTTCCAATCCCTACTGAGTATCGTCTTGGCTCGGGAAAGTTGCCTTGAGGGAGAGGCCCAAGTTTTAGTAGTTAGCGATACGCGCCGGAAAGCAGACGAAAGACGAATAAAAACTCACTGGGAGTTAATAACTTTTTTCAACACTTGTTAATGGTTAAATACTTTGGTCAGAGGATTGTTAACTGTTGTAGCATCCACTCTAAAAGGAAAATTTAAAGTCAAATGTCAAATTGTGTATTAGATGTTCAGTCACTGTCATGGTGGACTACAACAAACTGGAATGAAATTGAACATGATTTTGGATTTCACACACACATTTAACATTTAAATGCCCTGGGATTAGAGTAATAGCAACCTATACCGGTAAGTGTGTTAGACTCACACATAGACTGGTGTGTTTATGTTGTATTGTTTTCACCAGATATAGGGAAGATGTCTGCACCTCGTAATACATACTCACTATTAAAAATTTGTGGATACCACATGTCCCATGAAATATAATTCAGTGAATAAAACATAAGGACACCAAACTGACCTAACTAGAGCCAGTCTCCGTAAGTCCAAGTGTTCCAGAACATATTATAACGAGTGTAGTCACCACAATATTTTCAGAAACTTGCCACGCTTAAAACGGTCCTCAAAAGACCTTTGATCATTAAATAGACAATATTTTCGTTTGATATAAAATTGCTTTTAATATGACGCACATCAAATGAAACCTGAAAATATTCTTGCTCGTTAATTTGCTTTCATAGACCGGGATTTTTATCACTACATTTATTGAATAATTACTGTCCATGAGTTTGTAATTCCTATAAGAATGTTGTGTGACATTCGTGATGGATAATAGACATACAATATGTAAGTACTTCCATAACCGAATCTTTCATCACTTTACATTACAGAGTAGAACAATTAACGAGGCAAAGGTTTGCAGCCAAGACTTATTTAGTTTGACGACGTGACATTAATTAAGGGGAGATTCTCTTGTTCGTAAATTGGAAGACTAGTGATTCCACCCAACTATACCAGAAAACAGACGCCTCGACCCGTGGTGGGCGGTATATCTCATCATAACATTCCTGTACCACCGGTTCACCTGTGTGTAATGTCTTTCTTGCATTTTGGGTGAGCCGTATGAGTTGGGAATGTTTGGAGCACTGGGTTGTCCTGGTTCAGAGGAAAATTTAATGCTGTAACCAAGGCGGATGAGTCCAACCTTTTGGTGGACCAACGGCATCCCTGAGAGGAGGTTTAGAGTTGAAGTCATAGTCGCAAGCCTGATCTTCCTCCAACTCTCTTCTCTCCCTTCCATATATGGGGCTTGGCGTATGCATATCTTTCTCTTCCTATTCTTGCCTCCTGGTGAGGGTTGGTTCTATCCAAAAATGAGGAATTTGGCATCCCCTATCTCACCCTGGCCTGTTCTGTCTCCCTTATTATTTCTCATTCCTTCTGGGTAGCTGAGATCGGCCGATTGGGTGGCACAACAGTGGAGGCAACTGTTGATGGGTTCATTGGCTCAGGGGTACCATTAAGTGGCACAACAAGGTTATAGGTTCGTTGGCTCTAATTACATGACTGTGAGTCAGTTGTTCCCTCTTCTGTTTCCTTCGACGAAACAGATCTCACTATCTCCCGCATCTGCGTTGCTTCGGTCCCACGAGATGTGACCTTCAGGATAAACTCTTATAACATCGTTTTTATTATGGGGGAGAATCATTCTGTTGACGACATATAACTTTTGGTTCTTTACTGATTTGAAAAACAAAAAAATTAGTTAGCATTTACAAATACAGCACACACACACACACACACACACACACACACACACACACACACACACACACACACACACACACACACACACACACACACATATATATATATATATATATATATATATATATATATATATACCCCACACACCTATACACATACATCCTACAGAGAAACACTAAAAGCAGGATAAACTCTCACTCGAAATTAAAGCACCATTTTATCCAGCTTTGATGGTCCCTATCTGGACTGCAGAGTAAATTGAAAATGGCGACCACAGTGAGGGATATCTAGGGAACATTAGCGACGGGAAAAATTACAAATTAGTGTGTGGCGAATAAGGTGTGTTAGCAAAGGGAGAGAGAGAAATGAGCAACACTAGAATATATAAATATAAAATGAGAAGGAAGGTTCAGAAGAGGATAGGGTGAAGCAGAGAGAGGAAGCAGGGAAGCAGTAGGTAGGTAGGCGGGGCGCGAGTGGTGGTGATGGCGGGAGGGAGGCAGGTCAGCAGGAGAGACAAGTAGTGAGGCAGGAAAGGTGGCTGAGTGTGGAAGGTCTCCCCGCACACCTTCACACACACACACATGCACCTGTTGAGTTGCATTCATCATAGCACGACGTGTCTGTTGAGAGAAAGAATCATCTATCTAAATCTGACAGCTCCCACTACTTAATTAAGCTAAGGAAGGAATGACTACGACTTCTAACATTTCCTGACAGATCTATTATTAAAAGTTGCAACAATATAAACTTTCATCACGAACAGTTCAAATTAATAAAGATAAGCCACATCCCACAGCTAGTGCTTCAAACCAAGGAAAGGAACACAATCTTGAGAAAGCTTACACTATCCAGCTAAAGGACAGTCAGACAAGACAAACACTTCAGACAGCAGATGTAAGTGCATAAAGATGTGTAAATGTGTGTAAGTGTCAGTTGGTGTGTGTAGGTCTGTGTACAACGAAAGTATACAAGTGTAGTACGTACTATTGGCCACAAAAATTCGTACACACGCTGTTGTTTTCGAGTGTTTACAACATATTGAAAATGTACGACTATGTCATTACAACACAACGTTAATAATTATTAGGTTTGCTGTTTTTCAATCTCTGAGTCACTTGGTCAACCATTCATTGCAGTACTTTCAGAATAATGACCTCCCTCTCCATATAGACTGTGTAAAAATTCCTGTGGCCAACTGTACAGTACGCTGGTGTGATCAAAGAGAAAATATACCACCATCAGAAATTCATTATTGCCCCAGTAGACCTCCCGGGGCACCAACATAGGAAAGTAGGTGTTATTTTGTGGCTTAATCTATTATTCCTCTCTCCCTATTCACACGTTTACTCTCTCTCTCTCTCTCTCTCTCTCTCTCTCTCTCTCTCTCTCTCTCTCTCTCTCTCTCTCTCTCTCTCTCTCTCTCTTTATTCTCTCTCTCTCTCTCTCTCTCTCTCTCTCTCTCTCTCTCTCTCTCTCTCTCTTATAGAACACGTACAGTACAGTGTAGTTGGTTTGAGAGGTGAGTGTAATGTGTTAATGTGTTTTTACGTCTAAATTCAGTATTTTCGAACACATAAGAACCAAAGAACAGTACCGTACTAAAATTTGTTTTTTTTACACATAATAATTACACTCCTTAATATTTACGGTTTTGCGGTTCAGTACAGTGCGGTTTTATTATTTTGTATTTCTGACTGACTATTTCTTGACATATTGACGTAATACAGGTAAAGCTCACAACATTCTATCTTATCACAATGTCTTTCTATCCAATATGGGTCTGTCATTTTTATATCATATTATTTTCAATGGGCCCACTACTGCTGCTTCAGACAAATTGATTGAGAAAGATGTATATAAGTGTCTTCTCCTATACCCTTCCTCCTTTTTCCCTCCTCTCTCCCTCCATCCATTCCTCCTCTCTCCTCCCTCCTCTCTCCATTCTCCTCCTTCCTCCTCCTCTCCTCCTTCTCTTTCTCACATTCCCTCCCTCCTCCCTCCCTTCATTCTCCCTTCTCCCTTCCTCTTTCCATCCCTTTTTACTTTCTCTCTCCTCCCTACCACCCCTCTCTCCTCTCTCTCTTATTTCCTCTCTGCCTCTCTCATCACTCCTTCCCTCAGTCTTTCCTCTCATCACTCCTTCCCTCCTTACCTCCTCTCCTCCTTCTCTCCCTTCTTACCACTCCGTCTCCTCCCTCCTTCCCTCCCTCCTCTCTGCCTTCCCTCCCTTTTTCCTCTCATCACTCCCTTCCCTCCTTACCTCCTCTCCTCCTTCCCTCCCTTCTTACCACTCTGTCTCCTTCCCTCCTTCCCTCCTCTCTGCCTTCCCTACCTTCTTTCCTCTCTGCCTCCTTCCTTCCCTCCATTCTTTCCGCTCCTCTTTCCCTCCCTTCTTACCACTCTGCCTCCTTCCCTCCTTCCCTCCCGTCTCTCCTCTCTACCTTCCCTCCCTTCTTACCACTCTGTCTCCTTCCCTCCTTGCTTGCTTCCCTCCCTTCATACCACTCTGCCTCCTTCCTTCCCTCCCTCCTCTCTGCCTTGCCTCCCGTCTTACCTCTCTGTCTCCTTCCCTCCTTGCTTGCTTCCCTCCCTTCATACCACTCTGCCTCCTTCCTTCCCTCCCTCCTCTCTGCCTTCCCTCCCTTCTTACCACTCTGTCTCCTTCCCTCCCTTCCCTCCCTCTCCCTCCCCTCTGCCTTCCCTCCCTTCATACCTCTCTGTCTCCTTCCCTCCTTGCTTGCTTCCTTGCCTGACTCGAGTGCCTGATGATGTTCCTCCTTCGGTAATGTGGCCACTAATTCCTCCTTGTACACCTTTATTGCTTCCTCTTTCATCTCCCTAACTTGATCCTCTCTCTCTCTCTCTCTCTCTCTCTCTCTCTCTCTCTCTCTCTCTCTCTCTCTCTCTCTCTCTATTTCATCATATTAGACATCTCCTCTTCACACTCTCTCAAATTACGTCTTCACACTTCCCTCTTTCTAATGCAATTCCTCTGTCCTTTCCTCCTCCGTCCGTCCTTTTCTTCTTTACCATTTTCTCTCCTTTCGTAACTAATATAAAAAAAATTCACCACTCACTTTCCTGTTTCTTTCGAGCGTCGTAAACGTCATTCCGAATTTCAAAAAGAGAATAATATCATCAAAGAGCATAAACTTAACGTCCAATTAACCCCTACATTTTTATAACAAGGAATATATTAGAGATAAAAGATAGAATATATTAGAGATAGAATATATTAGAGATTGAAGATAGAATATATTAGAGATAAAAGATAGAATATATTAGAGATAGAACATATTAGAGATAAAAGACAGAATATATTAGAGATTGAAGATAGAATATATTAGAAATTGAAGATAGAATATATTAGAGATAAACGATAGAAGATATTAGAGATTAAAGATAATTTATTAGGGGGCATAATTAATATTGTCGACAAGTTAGTTAGTTAATTAAGGACAACTCTCTAGGCAGGGGGGTAATAATAATAATAAGATATGAGTACTACTGATTCCTCCTAACTATGCCAGAATACAGACGCCCTCAATGGCACTAACGAATAAATATTATTATTATTATTATTATTATTATTATTATTATTATTATTATTATTATTATTATTATTATTATTATTATTATTATTATTATTATTATTATTATTATTATTATTATTATTATTATTATTATTATTATTATTATTATTATTATTATTATTATTATTATTATTATATTATTATTATTATTATTATTATTATTATTATTATTATTATTATTATTGTTATTATTATTATTATTATTACGGTATTATTATTATTATTATAATTTGGCGACGAGAGCCTGATGAAAGCGTGTAATGTGTTCGGAGAAGAATGCTGTATTTAAGAGGAAAATTATGCAAATTATTTTGCATTAGTCCGCTTCCCCCTCGGCCATGAATAAAACTGACACAATGGTTCCGACTTAGTGGACCCTCACACCTTCACGGCTCTCAGTAGAATATTAGTCAAGTTTCTACACATGACATGGTATTCTCGGTATGGTATAGATGATTGTTAAGAGGAGAGTCTATATGTATACCTTTGTTACATTACAGCTCATTGATTCCTACAGAGTATGCCAGAAAATAGGATCAGATTAACAAAAATACATTATGGTATCATGTTGCTTGGAATAGTTTGGGGGAATCATTATCTTCTAAAATGTCAACAGAACTATATTATAGACCCTCCCCGTAATGTTTTCAGCTATACAGAGTGTTTGTTACCTATAAAAGTTCAACCATAATATTTTCACGTGTTGTTATTGTACTGTTGATGGCATTTTATCTCCTACACATGAATTACTAAGTCAACTAAAAGCTGGTCCCACTGTTCTAAATTTGCAGCATTCACAAGTGCCCCTCCCTCCTCCACCCCACAATTACCTTATTGGAGAATACAGTGTGTTTGCCGAGAATAACACAAACCAACAATACAACACTCCACGTGAACTCTCCTTCTCTCCTTCAGACGACCCCATCCCATCCCATCCCATTCATCCTTCACACAACACTCCCTCCATTTACTCACACAATGTTTGACCTGTTCACTGTTCACTGTTCCTCCTCCTCCTCCTCCTCCTCCTCCTCCTCCTCCTCCTCCTCCTCCTCCTCCTCCTCCTCCTCCTCCTCCTCCTCCTCCTCCTCCTTGCTTTCTAGAACTGTGAGAGGCCAACATTGTCCACCCACTCTTTCATAACGTGTGAGTGAAAGAGAAGCCTAAATGGATAAACAAGAACAACACAGATACATAAAAATATGTGACGAAAGGCGTGTCAACAATGTGTGTAGGAATCTTGTTTTATTATAAAATGTTATTCGGCATAACGAATGGTAGAGTTTGTGAAAATGAGACACGGTAGAGCTTTTTCCAATGCTTTAGTCTCTTCCCTTTAGTGTTGACAGGCAGAGTATAATAATGATAAACATGAGCTTTTTTGAGGTCACGCTCTGAGAAACTCAAATACTGCAATATGTAAGTAACCCCCCCTCGCTGACATTTGAAATATTCTTAAGACGAACTGAAAAATATATTAAATATGAAAATATTCCAGGCCAAGTTAGACCTCATTAGGAGTTCTCTGGATTCGTAAACAAATTATAATTTATAATTATGTATCTGAGCAACACACACACGACCACAGGCCTCACTTTCTATGATCATGTAAATACCACAATAATTTGCCCTGGACATCCTCTACTCACCTTCATTCTACACCTTTATTATTTTATCTGATGGTTCACTCTTTGCTAAGTCTTCGTAGAGGTGTTATTGCCTGCGGTGATGTGGGCAGTAAGTATGCTAAGGGATGGACGCCCCTTTGGACCCTAGCCACTCCTTTTCAGTTCTTTAACCTGTCCCTAGCTACTTTCCTTTTATTTCCCTCATGCTAACTGTATCTTCTATGTATTTAATTTTTCCTTATACCTCTTATATCCCTCTTCCTGGTGCTACAGAGTGATCTTGACGTACAGCGCTGTCTTGTGTCTCTCTCTTCATTCAATTCTTTGCCGAGTTTGTGTATTTCCACTGGGATGAGGTGACAAAAAATAGGAAGTATTTTTTACCCTCCATTTGCCTTTGCTCTGTTTGTGACCAGTGATTGACACCTGTCCAGCAGAACAAGGATCAATAGGCGGACAATCACAAAGGTTGGCAGAATCACTGACCTACTCTTCTTTGTCGGTCCATTTTTGTACTTGATTGGTTTGGTGAGTTTGGTTTTAATGAATACAAACGAATCCTGGGATACAAACTTTAAGACAGGAAGATAGGAACAGTCGTCCTAGACAGACATAAACAGCGGTTATACAGTGCTTTCATTACGTTGACAAACACAAACTACCAACTTTAAAGCGTTATTAATATCCGCTGTGAGCCTCAATGGAAAAATAAGTTAATTCAGTCATCCAGTTACTATAAATTGACGCAAACATGATAATCAATGATTCCTATTCATTAGTAATATAATTAATTCCCACTGCTCGTCCAATCTCTCCAAAAAAGTAAATTAATAAATATAATGTATCTGTCTATAGTGACCACTTCAGGGAACCCATAATGTGCCATCACGGTAAATGAACTAATTGGTCTCATCGCTGGTCGTGACAACAAACAGATGGAAAAAATATAAATATAAATGAATTGAGGACTTCCAAAGAGGCTTAGCCAATCTACCAACCAGGTGAATGGCTGTTAACTAATACGATTCTCCTGGTCCGAAACATTGTGAATTAATACTTCTAATTATCTCTTCTCAAACTGGTGTTTTAAATGGCTATTACGTCTCTCCCATTCCTAACTTTCATAACACACACCACAACAGGCAGAAGAAAGTGGAGTGGTGACGGAGAAATGTAATATTTTTTGTAACACCTACATCAGACTAATTACACTATGTAAACTCAAGGACAGGTGAGGGCAACTCTCACCTTATTTTCCAGGTGCAAGAATGTACCTATTTTTACCTCTAGTACTGTGTTTGTGGTATCCCAGTTAGTGTTAAAGTTTACCATAATATATCCATGTTCAATAACTGTACACTTACATCATTAATTAAGGCAGCCTCAATCAAAGTTAATATTTCAAAACAGGTGACTATGTAGCCTCCTTGTGAATATCTAACACTATCATGGAGGATTAATTCAATACAATTCCATGGTTAGTATAGCAATGTATACAGTACTTTAGGACAGTCACCATCAAGAGTCATGTGTTAGGTGAATGAAAGTGATGAAAGTGAGCTTCAGTGAGTGAAACTTATGCATTTGTATAACAATGAATGTGAGCTGCAATATTTGAATTTGTATTACATTGATCAACAGAAATTGTTCGGCATAATTTTTTGAGTTCGTTTCATTCGATGGTGTTGTAGGACTGACTATTGGGAGGGATCGTACTGTACGTAGTCTTTTCAGAGTCATCTTTTTTCCCCACCTAGTAGAAACGAAATCCACAAAGACTGACTCTCACCACTGACACACAAACACCAAAGTATAATGTGAGAGAGGGACAGAAAATGTTTAGTGGTGGTTGTGGTAGTGATGGTGTTGGTGGTGGTGGTTGTGGTGGTGTTGGTAGTGGTAATGATTATGGTTGTGGTGATGGTGGTGGTGGTGGTAGTGGTGGTGGTAGTGATGGTTGTGGTTGTGGTGGTGATGGTGGTGGTAGTGGTAATGATTATGGTTGTGGTGGTGTTGGTAGTGGTGGTGGTAGTGGTAATAATTATGGTTGTGGTGGTGTTGGTAGCGGTGGTGGTGGTAGGAAATCACAGCAACAACCACCATCATTACTATCTTTTATCTTTCTCGTATTATCTGCCTTTTCTCTTTATCCTAGTTTAGTACTTCAAAGGCAAGACAGTTCTTTTTATCAGGGACGATAATGGTGAACAACACAATTACATCCAGAGGAAAAATTGAGGTAGGAGGAAGAAGAATAGAGCAGGTGGACAGCTTTTCGTATCTAGGGAGCTTCATAACAGAAAACTGTAGATGTGAAAAGGAAATTAGATCGAAAATTGGCATTTCGAAGAGTGCATTTACGAGGATGAAGGCGTATCTGACAAATAGAAAGTTGTCCACGGGAATCAGGAAATGTGCAGTAAAAACATTTGTATGGTCAACTTTGATGTGTGGATGTCAGACTTGGACAATGAACAGAAAAATACAAGAAAAGTTGGATGCAGTTGACATGTGGTTATGGAGGAGAACTCTGAAGATACCCATGGACAACAAGACGAACTAATGTGGACGTACTGAGGCAGATGGCAGCAAAGAAGGAAACGATGATAACAATAAGAAGACGACAAAGGAGATTTCTCGGACATGTGATGAGAAAGGAGGGATGTGATGGAGGCTGTATGTGATGCTGACCGGGATGGTGGAGGGAAGGAGAGCAAGAGGACCACAGAGAGAGAGAGAGAGAGAGAGAGAGAGAGAGAGAGAGAGAGAGAGAGAGAGAGAGAGAGAGAGAGAGAGAGAGAGAGAGAGAGAGAGAGAGTTACATAGAGTTACATAGAATCACAGACCACAACAGACCTTACGGTCCACACAGGGTGATCTGATTAGAAGGTTACTGGTAGAGAATGAATATCTCCCCAGTGATAGTCGTAGGTAAGAATAGCAAAGTAGAAGGCTCTCTCCCCACCCTCCAATCCCTCCGGCCTGAGCCGTACTGGAAATAAAGTTAGGAGTCAGAACCTTGTGGAGTTGGTAAAGAGAAAACTCCACAAGGAAATTTTATAGGAAAGATAGAAAGTAGTTGAAATTTGGCTAACTTGCCACCTGTAATGGGCAAAAAATTATTCATTAGTAAACATCGAGAGTCGGGGATTAGATGCAAGGTGTTTATCAAGGCGACGTTTGAAGCTGTCTACTGTGTTACATTCTATTACGTTACGGGGAAGCCCATTCCATAAGTTGACGACTCGGTTAAAAAAGAAATTCTTGGATTCGTGTGAGTTAAAAGATTTACCTATGATTTTACAGCCATTACCTCTCGTGTAGTTTGATTGATCGATATTGAAATATTTGTTGCAGTCCATATTATCTATGCCTTTGATTATTTTGAATACCTGGATTAAGTCGCCTCTCAATCTACGTTGTGCTAATGGGAATAGATTCAATTTATTTAGCCGCTCTTCATACGTTTTGTTTCGTAGACATGGTATCATTTTAGTAACTCTACGTTGGACTCGTTCCAATTTTACTATATCTTTCTGGTAGTACGGGCACCAGGCTTGGGACACAATATTCCAATATTCCAATAGAGAGAGAGAGAGAGAGAGAGAGATGAGAGAGAGAGAGAGAGAGAGAGAGAGAGAGAGAGAGAGAGAGAGAGAGAGAGAGAGAGAGAAATTTATGGATGGAGTGACGAGAGAGTGTGTGTGTGTGTGTGTGTGTGTGTGTGTGTGTGTCCTGTGAAAATATAACTGGTCAATCCCCTCACTATGAAAGGACTGATGATGTAAAATGTATGCAAATCAATTTCATGTAGAGAAGAAGGGTGTCGGTCGGTTTGGGAAGGGAAGGGGTTGGGGTTGAGCAGGATAAATAAGAGAGTGAAGTTAATGAATGTGTAGATGTGATTGGTAGAGAAATTGGAATGAATGGTAGAGAGAGAGAAGAGATGAGGATAAGGATACGACATGGAAGGAAGGGGAAGGACGAGTGAGACAGAAAAGGGAAGGGAGGGAGAAGAAGAGAGGATAAGAAGGAAATGGGAATAGAAGGAGGAGGAAAGTGATGGTAATTGCTGGGAAAAAAGGGAAAATATTTGTTAATGATATAGCTGGAGAAAGAGAGTGATCAAAGGAATGGCAAAGGGAAAGGAAAGAAAAAAAACACGAGAAAAGGTATTGAAATAGAGAAAAAAAAAATGAAAGGAAGGAAGAGGGACGGACCGAGAGAAACAGGAGTCAAAGAAAGAAAGGAACAATGAAAGGGGAAAAGAATTAATTGGAAGAGGGGAGTGGAAGATGGTGAAGAGCGTGGGAGAGGAAAAGAAAATGAAGAACTAAAAACAGAAAGGAATTGCATGGAAAAAAAGAATGGGAAGAAGAGGGAAGGAAGGGAGGGAGGAAGAAGGAAGAGAAATGAGGAAGAAAGCACAAGGAGATGGAAGTATGGGAAGAGGTGGAAATTAACTAAAAGGGGGCAAGAGGGAACAGCTGATAAGAGAGGGAACTGTAGAAGCCAACCAAGGAATGAATCGAGAATCGTAGGAGAGGTAATTACAGGACGACGAAACTCACCAGTAGGAAATGAAGGCAGGAAATATAAACAAGAGAGGGAAGAGAAGACAAAGGAGAGAGAGAGAGAGAGAGAGAGAGAGAGAGAGAGAGAGAGAGAGAGAGAGAGAGAGAGCGAGAGAGAGAGAGAGAGAAGAGAGAGAGAGAGAGAGAGAGAGAGAGAGAGAGAGTGAGTGTGAGGTGTGAGAGGTGTGAAGTGAGTGTGTGTGAGTGTGTGTGTGTGTGTGTGTGTGTGGTGTGTGTGTGTGTGTGTGTGTGTGTGTGTGTGTGTGTGTGTGTGTGTGTGTGTGTGTGTGTGTGTGTGTGTGTGTGTGTGTGTGTGTGTGTGTGTGTGTGTGTGTGTGTGTGCACAAACAAAAATGGTTGGATGAATGAATGAAATGAATGAATGAATGAATGAATGAATGAATGAATGAATGAATGAATGAATGAAGGAAGGAAGGAAGGGAAGGAAGAAGGAAGAAGAATAGGAAAACACCAAGAGAGCAACGTTGTCAACCACTGAAAACGAGCAAAAGGAAATAGAAATAGTAAAAAGAAAGAGAAGGGAGGAGGGAACTTCAAAGAATAACATGACACCAACATATATACATACATACACAACATTCAGCCAAGAAAGAGAACGTGTACAGACCACATAAAAATTGTCAGGGAAGAATAAATGAAAAATGAAAAAAGACACAGACAGAAAAGGAGAAGAGAAAAAAATAACAAGAAATAAATAAAATAGATGGATTATATAATTATGTAGAAATGCGTTTGGAATAATTAAATAGATACCAGAATTAAGGTCAGAATAAATGCGGTAGGAGGAAGACAGCTTAAAGAAAGTGAAAATTTAAGAGGGAAACAAACACGAGACTATGAAAACAGGGATATCAAAATACAACACAAAAAGAAAGGAAGATAAATATTGAAGCAGAATAAAACTAAGAAACGAAAAATACTGAAGCGACAAAGGGAAGATTAATTACAGAGGGTGAGGAAGCGAGGTACAAAAACTATGATCTATAATATCATGAGTGTATGAAGGGAGGCAGTGGTAGGCTATATGACTTAGGAAGACCATCACTATAAAGAATAATAATAAAAAGTAGAACAAGAGGAATTTGACGACAAAAGAATATTCTAATCATAATAATGGGGATCTATCCGGTGAAGTGTGTGGTCATTGACGTGAAATTTTGTATATATATATATATATATATATATATATATATATATATATATATTATATATATATATAATATATATATATATATATATATATATATATATATATATATATATATATATATATATATATTATATATCGTGAGGTAAACATGAAAACATTTGTTGTATGCTCAAATTATTTTGTTCACTGTGTCCATCGTTTTAAAGATGTTTAAATTATATTCATGTACTTAGATAGGTAAAAAGTTGTAGTTTTTTCTGCACATAAGTATTTGTTAACGAACGAGTAATGTTTTTAAGTGGTTTTAGGGAGCCTTTACTAGATACGGAAACTAATGCTAGTAAAGATACGTCCTTTTGACACGATGTAGAACTGGACAAGGAGATCACCATAGTGTTATCTCAGTATTCCAATGTATCGAGTTATTCCCCTTTGTCTTGGCAGGGGCCGTATGTTTATTAGGATCTCGTCGGGCTATTGTTTCTCTCAACAAATAATACTTGTTCTGGTTTTGGCTACAGAGGGCGCCACTATACCCTCTTTAATAATATTATGTTGTACCATTTGATTCTCTCTAATAAGTTCTTCGTGCTAATACTCTTTGGGGTGTTCCATACACACACACACACACACACACACACACACACACACACACACACACACACACACACACACACACACACACACCACACACACACACACACACACACACACACACACACACACACACACACACATCTGACGCCATCTTCCCACACACACACATCTACCTGTACCACAATATATAGCTCCTATTTCTTGATTAGCTATGGCCTCTTCTCTATATAGTTTCCTTCCCGTCGTCACACATCTTGGTCTGTTCGGATCACCTTTTCACCTTAATTCATTCCCTCTTATTAAGGGCAGATTCTCATGTTGGTAAATTGGAAGGCTACAGATTCCTACTAGCTATGCCATAAAACAGAC
>JAWZYT010006665.1:0-19386 GCA_034508575.1 Petrolisthes manimaculis
ATCCATCCATCCATCCATCCATCATAACTTTCCTGAAACTCGTATTGGGCAATCTCCCCTCTTTCTTTTTTCATCATCTTTTTCTTCTCCTCCTTATATATCATTTTTCCTTCGTCCTTTCACTCGATTTGTACATTTTTTTATTATTCTGTTGCATTGTGTATTGAATGGCTACTACCAATTTTCCTCAAACTGTGCTGCATAATCTGATAATCTGTTTGGTCGTAGTTTTTTTTCCAGCATCAAATCTAGCTTGTTGGTTGGTCTCTGTTCTTTATCTATCCTTCCTCCTTCCCTGGTTTCTTGTTGGTGGTGGTAGAGGTTGTGGTAGTGGTGTTTGTGACAGTGGTAGTAGTGGTGATAGTGGTAAAGGTGGTGGTAGTAGTGGTTTTGATGATGTTTATAGTGGTGGGAATGGTGGTAGTAGTTTTGGTGGTGGTAGTAGTGGTTGATATGATGTTTATAGTGGTGGGAATGGTGGTAGTAGTTGTGGTGGAAAGGGATCATTGAGGCAGCCATTCCTTCACCTCTGTTCGTTGGTAGAAATATTCAGCCACCCTGCCACTTTTTCCCCTGCCTGCCCTCCTTTCTCAACCTCATCTTACAATTCCTTCCACCTTCCTCTTCCTTCTCTCCTACTACTACTACACCTCTTCCTCCTCCTCCCCCAACTACTACTACTACTACTACTACTACTACTACTACTACTACACCTCCTCCTACTATCCTATTACTACTACTATAGTACTACGACTAATCCGACTTCTACTCCTACTTCTACTACACCTCCTCCTACTATCCTGTTACTACTACTACTTCTACTAATACTTCTGCTGCTACTACTACTACTACTATACTATATACTACTACTACTACTACTACTACTACTACTACTACTACTACTACTACTACTACTACTACTACCCCTACTACTCTCTCTCTTTCTCTCTCTCTCTCTCTTCTCTCTCTCTCTCTCTCTCTCTCTCTCTCTCTGCTCTCTCTCTCTCTCTCTCTCTCTCTCCTTCCTTCCTTCTTCCTTCCTTCCTTTTCGTAAGCTTCTTTACTCCTAATTAAAGTTTTCCTTCTATCCCTTATAATCCCTTCCTTTTTTTTTTAATCCACATTCACGGGTTCCTTTTCCACTTAAATATTCTTTCCTTCACCCAAAGCCTCATGCATATCCCTCATTTCCCCCCTCACTTTTTTTTCTCTTCCTAAAAAAATTTCTCGTCATAACTCTTTCCTTTTCTATTCTATCACATTGAAGCTTGAGTGATGTTGTGTAGAGTTGATCACAGCTTTTAGATTATGAAAATAAAGTCTCTGTCTACTTCTACTATTCTACTACTTCTCTCTCTCTCTCTCTCTCTCTCTCTCTCTCCTCTCTCTCTCTCTCTCTCTCTCTCTCTCTCTCTCTCTCTCTCTCTCTCTCTCTCTCTCTCTCTCTCTCTCTCTCTCTCTCTCTCTCTCTCTCTCTCTCTCTCTCTCTCTCTCTCTCTCTTTCTGCTTTTGTTTGTCACTAGTTTGCTTGAGGGTAGGATCATCACTTTTGGGTGAGTTTTAAGAGGGTGTGTTATAACTTCAACTTAGGCAGCAAATCACCCTTTTAGACAGCCTTTGTCCCTAGACTTCTAAATGAATGAATCCCCTTTGACCCTTTCCTAAACCCCTTTCTTCCTTACATCTTTTTATGCTCAGATTCCTTTCGGCCCTGGAGCCTTTATCTCTCTGTGATCCTTTCCTTGCTAGACTCATTACTTTCTAGACTCCTTCCTTCCTGCCTAGACTCCTTTCTTTACTTTCTAGACCCCTTCCTTCATTCCCACACCCCTTCCTTTCTTTTGAGACCCCTTTACTTCCTTCTTAGACCCCTTTACTTCCTTCTTAGACCCCTTCCTTCTTTCCCACACCCTTCCTTTTTTCTCACACCCCTTCCTTCCTTTCCTTCCCTATCCACACCCCTTCCTTCCTTCTAGACCCCCTTCCTTCCTTCCTTTCAAGACACACCTGCCATCAAAGGCCCCATTCCTCACGAGACTTCTATCCATCTCGACCCCCTCCTCTTTCCCACACACACCCCATTCAAGCCACTCTGCCTTCATAACACGGAGCAAAAGGAGGCAGTTTTATCCCTTGCTCTCATTAAGGAGGGGAAGGGGGCGTCACCACTCCCCTAGTAACCCCTCCCCTCCCCTCCCTCCCCTCCCCTCCCCTACCCCTCCCACCCCCCAGGCCTTGAGGCGTTCTTAAGCAGTTCAGGAATTATGATAGAGGGAAGAATGGAGGGCAAAGGGAATTAAAAGTGAGGGTAAGAGAGGTAGGAATGGTGATAAAGGTGAGGTGAGAGGTAAGAATGGTGATAAAAATGGGGTGAGATGTAGGAATGGGATAAAGGTGGGGTGAGAAGTAGGAATGGTGATAAAGGTGGGGTGAGAAGTAGGAATGGTGATAATATGGGGTGAGAGGTAGGAATGGTGATAAAGGTGAGGTGAGAGGTACATACATAAATATCAGAGGGGAAGGAGATAAGGAGAAACGAGATAATGAATGATACGAGGAAGACAGGGGATGAATGAAGGAGGTAAATGACTGAAAAAGAGATATGGAATTGTACAGAGGGGAAGACAGGTATGATAGAGAGAGAAAGTGAAGACAAGGGAAAGCAAGCAAAAAAAGTGATAAAAGGAAAAGGAAAGAGAAACATATGGGAATTTTTACGTCTATATATAATATTTATTTTTCCACATGGCGCAACTTTTCTATGTTAAGGATAGGTATGTACGTATGTATGTATGAATGTATATATGTATGCATGTGTTGATATATGTATGTATATGTTAGTGTACGTATGCATGTATATTAATGAACTGACAGCCATAAAGGTGCATGGATAAAAAGATATACATAGATAGGAAAGTTAATTGATAAGACAGATAAAATAGCTATAAAAATATATTTACATTGGCCGTTGGGTCTATGTGTGTGTGTGTGTGTGTGTGTGTGTGTGTGGGAATTCGTTGTGTGCTTTTAATGTGTGTGTATGTGTTTTTATGTGTGTGTGTGTGTGTGCTTTTAATCTATGTGTATGTGTCTGTGTGTGTATGCGCCATTTCGTTTGTGCTTTTTAATGTGTGTATGTGCCATTTCGTGTGTGCTTTAATGTTGTTTTTTAATGTGTGTGTGTGTGTGTGTGTGTGTGTGTGTGTCAATTCGTGTGTGCCTTTAATGTGTACGTGCTCGTGATAAAATGAGGAAAGTTTGCCGTGTGTGTTAATGAGCGAGCAGCTTGTGTAATGTGTGTTGTATTTACTTGGTATATTGTTAACTCGTGTTTTCATTTCGTGGTGAAAATTATGAGAATTATGTGTGTTCGAATGGATTTTATGTGTATGTGTATGTATGTATGTATGTGTGTGTTCGGGTGGATTTTATGTGTATGTGTATGTATGTATGTATGTGTGTGTTCGGGTGGATTTTATGTGTATGTGTATGTGTATGTATGTGTGTGTTCGGGTGGATTTTATGTGTATGTGTACGTATGTGTTTGTATATAATTATGTCTGATTATATAAAAATGTGTGTGTGTTTGTATGTATGTATGTATGCATGTCTGTGTGTGTTTGTATATATGTTCGTGTGTGTGTGTGTGTGTTTAACTGATTATATAAAAATGTGTGTTTATATGCATTTGTAAGTATGTATGTATGTATGTATGTATGTGTGTATTTTTTGGATTTGAGTGACTATAATTATGTGTCTGTGTGTGTGTTTGGTTGACTGTATATTTTGTGTGTGTGTTTATGTACAGTATATGTGAGTGGATTTAGTTGACTATAATTATGTGTGTGTGTGTGTGTGTGTGTGTGTGTGTGTGTGTGTGTGTGTGTGTGTGTGTGTGTGTGTGAATCACTAATTGGGTGCTTGTGTGTGCAGGGAGAGGGGAATGAGAGTAGAATCAAAGGAGAAAGCGAAGGAGAAAGAGAGCGAACGAGAGAGCGAGTGAGCAAGAACTAACCAGAGATGGAGGAGAGGTAGAGAAAATGTGAGAAAAAGTGAGAAAGAGAAATTAAAAACATGAGTAGAGAGAGCATATACAAAACTAAGAAAGTAAGTGATAAAAGGGAAAGTAGAGAAAATATGAGAATGAGAGAGAACGAGAGAAATGGAATGTGAAAGAGTGAAAAAGGGAAGTGAGAAAGATAGAAGAAGGAAATAAGGAAAATATAAGGGAAGTGAGAAAAGTAGAAGAAGGAAGTGAGAAAAGTAGAAGAAGGAAGTGAGAAAAGTAGAAAAAGGAAATGAGAAAAGTAGAAGAAGAATGAACTGAGAAAAGTAGAAGGGAAGTAGGAAAGGTAAAGGGAAGTGAGAAAAGTAAAAGAAGAGGAAAGGGAGAAAGGAAGAAAGGGGAAGTGAGAAAAGTAGAAGAAAAGGGATGTGATGAAGGTAAAAGAGAAGGGAAGTGGGCAAAGGTAGAAGAGGCAGAGAGATACACCAATGCCCCTCTCGAGAATCCTTCCCTCATTTATATATTATGATGATGATCGACCTTGCTGGCTCAGACTGTGTTTAAGGGACCCTGTGCTGTAGTCAGAAAATTGGAGGTAGAGGAGTCCTTCAAATATTGCCACGAAACACCACCTATAGGGAAGGAGCTTGTTTCGTGGCATGGTTAGGAGGAATCAGAAGTCTCCAATTTTATACACGATCACAGGGTTCTTAAAGAGGACAGGTACACGTCGCCAACTCAACGCTGACCTTGTATGTACTGTACTTCTCCTCCTCCTCCTCCTCCTCTCACCTCATCTGGGTCTGTCTGGCTGTTTATGCAAAGTTTGTGTGTGAGTGAGTGTGTGTATGTTTGTGTGTGTGTGTGTGTGTTTGTTTGTTTGTGTTTGTGTGTTTGTTTGTTTGTTTGTGTGTGTGTGTGTGTGTGTGTGTGTGTGTGAGTGTGTGTGTGTGTGTGTGTGTTTAGATTTATTCCCAATGTTACAAACAAACCATTCTTTTCACTGTAATATGGTCAAAGTGGAAATGTCCCATCAAAGAGTTTCAACCTGACGTAAGATTAGAAATATAGACCCTGACAAAAAAAAAAAAAAAAAAAAAAAAAAAAAAAAAAAAAAAAACATACACACACACACACACAGCCTCAGGGATAATGGAGAGGAGGAGTGCTTAGATGTGTTAGTGTGGGGAGCTCTCTGGCCACGAAACGAGGTCACTTAGTCGAGGTTACTGCCCCGAGGTGGAGACGAGAGGCCCAGGAGAGGTATCATCATTGAGGGTTGGCACACTCTGGCTTGGTTTGGCTTGGCTTGGCTTGGCTTGGTTTGGCTTCATGATTCAGTTAGTCAGTCTCATGGTATTTTAACATTTCTTTAGATTGTTTTCCTCTTTTTTATTTTTTGAAGAGTGCATAGTCTGGGATTGAGAGGTGAGGACTGAATGAGAGGTAAGGGAGGGATGTATGAGAGGTGAGGGCTGTATATATATGAGAGGTGAGGGTTGTATGAAAGGTGAGGGCTGTATATATGAGAAGTGAGGGCTGAATGAGAGGTGAGGGCTGAATGAGAGGTGAGGGCTGAATGAGAGGTGAAGGCTGTATGAAAGGTGAGGGCTGTATGAGAAGTGAGATCAGACAGATAAGAGATAAGGACAGGGATACGAGACAAGGGCAGCATAAGATAAGGAAGGGTAGGAATGAGAGTACAGAGATGAAAGATGGGAACCAAAAAGTGTGAAGTTGTGACCCCAAAAATATTTTATGGAAGCCTTAAGACCAGAGAGACGAAGGATAGGAGTTTATATATATTATTATTTCTCCTTCTTATTCCTCTAATTATTATTATTATTATAGAATTCGTCAGAAAAGATGAGAGAGAGATATATAGATAGATAGATAGAGAGAGAGAGAGATAGAGAGAGAGAGAGAGAGAGAGAGAGAGAGAGAGATATGGGATGAGGTTCAAAGAGTGGATGAAGGGTAAAGAGAAGCTGAGAAGGTGAGGGTAAAGGTGGTGACAGAGAGGCTATCGAAGGTTGTGATGAGTGCCCAGAGGAGTTTGAGAGGTGGTGAGCTGGTGAGGGCCCAAAACTTTTCTGTGTAGTGGCAGAAGGTGAACCACGGGGATTGAGAAGTGGAAGAGGTGAATGGTGAGAGCTGAGAGTGGTTAGGAAATGTGTCATAGGAGTTTTAAGGAGTGGAGGGGAATTCGGAAAGTGAGAGGGGATATTTATTTTATTGTATAATTATATTTGTGTGTGTGTGTGTGTTTCTGTGTGTGTGGTTTTTTTCCTGTGTGTGTGTCCAGTGTTTCTTTTGTGTGTGTCTTCTGTCTGAGTGTATATGTGTGTGTGTGTGTGTTTCTGTGTTTTTCTGTGTGTGTATGTGTGTGTGTGTGTGTGTGTCTTCTGTGTGTATCTGTAGGTGTGTGATTTATACAGAGAGAGAATATGTGAGAATGAGGTCTAAAGAGAGATGGGGATCAAGTAGAGATGAGGAACCAATCAGGACAGCAAGGCTAAGACGAGTGGGAGGAGGAGGAGGAGGAGGAGGAGGAAGAGGAGGAAGAGGAGGAGGAGGAGGAGGAGGAGGAAGAAGAGGAAGGAGGAGGAGGAAGAAGAAAAAGGAGGAGGAAGGAGATATATATAAAAGAACCCCGGATTAGGTGAGGTGACTTGGGTGGAGGAAGCAGACAGCGAATATTATTTGGTGGAGAGGAGGAGCAGTGATTTAGGAGAGATGGTGGGCTGGAAGTGGGTGATGGTGGGACTGGAAGAAAAGGGTATTGCTAGGCTGGAAAAGGTTGATGGTGGGACTGGAAGAAAAGGGTGATGGTGGGCTGGAAGAAAAGGGTATTGCTAGGCTGGAAAAGGTTGATGGTGGGACTGAAAAAAAGGGTGACGGTGGGACTGGAACTGGGTGAATTCTTGGCTGGAAAAATGGGTATTGCTAGGCTGGAAAAGGGTGATGAAGGAGTGGAATGTGGTGATGGTGAGCTGGAATAGGGTGATGCCGGGTCTGGAATATCATATGAATATAATAAAGAATATAAAAGAAAAAAAGGAAATAACATACAAAAATAAACAAAATAGAAGACAGAGAGAGAGAGAGAGAGAGAGAGAGAGAGAGAGAGAGAGAGAGAGAGAGACAGTGAAACGATATGTAATGAGGATAAAATAGAGAAAGACAGAAGCAAGGAGGATGAAGCAACAGGAGAGTCGGTCAGTAGCAGGCCTCTAGTGTTGGGTTTTATAGGTGTGTGTCTGCCATCTCGTCCCACCTCCAGTGCCCACTAAACTTAGATGGTGGTGGCCTCTTGTCTCTCACTCGCTACCCCTCCCTCCTTCCTTCTGTGTGTGTGTGTGTGTACTAGAGAGAGACTGTGTGTGTGTGTGTTATCGAGAGAGACTGTGTGTGTGTTTTCGAGAGAGAGAGTGAGTGTGTGTTTTCGAGAGAGACTGTATGTGTGTGTTTTCGAGAGAGAAAGTGAGTGTGTGTGTCCGTGTGTGTGTGTGTGTACAGAGGTAAAGTTATACGAAGTGGTGTTCATGTATTCTACAATGAAAAGACTATAATTATATATCTTTTCCTTTCCTTCCCCTTCTATAGTCTTGTTATTTCTTCTTTACCTCTGCCAATCCTTATTAATGTTTTACTCAATATTCTAATAGGATTTTCTAGTTACCAGACCAGTGTGTCCCCGCAATCTTGTTCCATCCTTAATCCCTGTCTCGCTCCCAATCTCCTCCTTACCCAATTCATTCTCCATCCAATTTCATATTCCCTTTTATCTCCCTGCTCCCCTCCAGTAGTCCCCCCCCCTCCCCTCTCCCCCCTTCCAGTATATCCCCCCCTCCCCTCTCCCCCTTTCAGTATATCCTCCACTCCCCTCCACTCCCCTCCCCTCCTCTCCTCTTCCCCTCCCCTTCTGCTTCTTCTTGCCTCTGTCTTCTGCCACTGTACCTGTTACTTTTACCTCTTATTCTCCTTCCCTCGTATAAATAAATCTACACTTAATTTTTGCCTCCTCTTCCCTCCCTCCTGACACCACTCTTCTCTCGTGTGCTGTCTCTTCCCGACCCTTCCCCTGCTTCTTAATCTTAATCTTCCCTTCTTTCTCCCACTACACTTGCTTCTTGTACTTTCCACCCGTTACTACACTGTTTTCTTGTACTTTCCACCCGTTACTACACTGTTTTCTTGTACTTTCTACCTGTTACTACACTGTTTTCTTGTACTTTCCACCCGTTACTACACTGTTTTCTTGTACTTTCCACCTGTTGTTACTACACTGTTTTCTTGTACTTTCCACCTGTTGTTACTACACTGTTTTCTTGTACTTTCCACCCGTTACTACACTGTTTTCTTGTACTTTCCACCTGTTACTACACTGCTTTCTTGTACTTTCCACCCGTTACTACACTGTTTTCTTGTACTTTCCACCTGTTGTTACTACACTGTTTTCTTGTACTTTCCACCCGTTACTACACTGTTTTCTTGTACTTTCCACCTGTTACTACACTGTTTTCTTGTACTTTCCACCTGTTACTACACTGTTTTCTTGTACTTTCCACCTGTTACTACACTGTTTTCTTGTACTTTCCACCTGTTACTACACTTGCTTAATATTCCTTCTCCCTTCCACTATACTTTTTACATTTTACTCTAACCTTGTCACCCACCACTATACCCCTGACTCTCTCTACTTTCAGGACCCACGTTTCTACTCTTCACTTTGCTGTTTTCGTGTTGTCTGTCCCTCAGTTCGTTCGCCTCTTTCCATTCCACTCTCCTCCCTTTTTTTTTCCCCTTTATCTTTACCCAGAACTTTTTTTTTTCCTGACCAGCCATACTCCCCCCACCTTCCGCTCGGCCCTCTCACCTCTTCCTTCCCGAATTTCATCCCCATTTCCGACTCTCATTCTCCCCATTCTCTTATCATGTATCCTTCCACCTTGCCTTCACTTCTTCTCCTCCTTTCTCTCTTTTTTTTCTTTCTCCTATTTTTTCTGTATCTTTCATTTTTTATATCATACCTTACCTCCTCTCATCCCTTCCTTCCTCAACCTCCCCTTCTTCTCCTTCTCCCTCCTATCCCTTCCTCTCTTTCTTATTTCCTTTCTTTCTCATTTCCTTTCCTCCGTCATCCTATCCCTCTCCACACTCCCACTCCTACCTCTCCCCATATTCCCAACAACCCCATTCCCCACACTCCCAACCCCTCTCCCCACACTCCCCCTCCCCACACTCCCCCACCCCCAGCCTCTCCAAATTCCCTGCTTACCCCACACCCCCGGCCCAGTCCACCATGTCTCATCGACACACTCTCCTTACTCCCCCCCCCCCCCGCCGCCCCCCGCCCCCCCCCCCCGTGAGAGGGTCCTAAAAGCCTTCCCCTGTCCTGCTAACTCTGGGGGGCGTGAGAGCAGGGAGGGGGCGTGCGTCTCCCCCCCCCCCTACGCCCCCCTGCTCAAACTTGGTCAGTGGAGACGTGCTGTCTGACTCACAAGCGACTCCTCTCATGTCACACACACACACACACACACACACACACACACACACACATACACACACACAGACACAGACACAGACACAGACACAGACTCAGACACAGACTCAGACTCAGACACATACACAGACACAGACACAGACACAGACACACACACACACACACACACACACACACACACACACACACACACACACACACATACGTCAGCCCTCCATCTGACGCTTTCATTCGTATGCTTTAATCACCTCAATCGCTCACACACAAACCCTTCCCAAACCTCCTCTCACACACACACACCCTTTCCAAACCTCCTCTCACACACACACTCACGCGACTCCACCTTACTCCACAAGCACACCTTTCACCTCACATCTAACTCACTCACACCATTCACCTCACACACACCATTCACCTCACATACACTCACTGATACACCTTCTCTCACTCACATAAGTTTCCTTCTATAATATTAAAACATGATCTCTCACTCATACACATTTTTTTCTTTATTCTCTTACTTTTATTTCATAGGCTCTTATAATTATGTTTGTCGTTCATTACCTTTATTTTTTATTGATTGTTATTTTGCATTAACAGCTGGTCTTTTTTTTATTTACTTAGTGTGCATAAAAGAGTAAGATATATACGTTCTCCATTGTTCATTTCAAGGTTTTGCTCTCATATCTCCCCCATTTTCAACTATCCTTCCTACACCACACCTTCCTACACCACACCTTCCTACACCACACCTTCCTACACCACACCTTCCTACACCACACCTTCCTACACCACACCTTCCTACACCACACCTTCCTACACCACACCTTCCTACACCACACCTTCCTACACCACACCTTCCTACACCACTCCTTCCTTCATCACACCTCGACGCTCCCAGTAATTCCACCACTCTCTTCCCTCACTTACCTAAATCCTCACGCCTTTACATCACACACACACACACACACACACACACACATACTCCTCTCTCTCTCTCACTCACACACACATACTCTCTCTCTCACACACTCTCTCTCTCTCTCACACACACACACACACACACACACACACACACACACACACACACACACACACACCATGCTGAATTCACGAACGACTCACGCTATCCTCATATTCTCCTACATATCATCATCATTTTTCTTTCTAATCCTGTTCACACTCTTCTCACTCTTTCTTCACTCTCATTTTTACAGTTTTCTCACACGACCACATCTCTCCTGGGACACACATACTCTCAAATCCTAATGTTTTTTTTATACCTCTCCCACCCTAGCACACCCACCCACCACCACGACAGAAATCCTCATCGAACTCAGCCATCCTCGTGTCCTCATAAATATATTTCCTCTCACCTTCACTCGTCCTCCCCTGACAAACTCCCTTCTTTAATCACGATAATCTCACACCCTCTTCTCTGCCTTAAAATTCTTCAGTTTTTGGTGTCCTTGCTTCCTCCCATCTTTCTCGTATCTACACACTCACACTCTCCCTCATATTTTGACACACATCCTCACTGCTTTCCCCCCATTCAATATCCTTTCACCCACAATCCACAAATCCTCATCCAACTCATCCTTTTTCAACACCCTCACACATCCAACCAGATTTCCTTGACATACTCACTCACTTCCATCAACTCTCTCTCCACACACACACAGACATATGCTCAAATCCTTCATTCATCCTTTCCCACATCCTCACACATCCAACCTCATTCCCTGACATCCTCACTCCTTCCTCCCATCAACTCTCATCTGGCCTGGGCTCCCTTGACACTGATCTCACCACTAATCTCAGTTAATTGGGTGGGAAGAGAGAGTAGGGGGGTAATGGTGCGAGACGGAGGAGAGACGGGAGGGTGAAAGGGAGGGAGGGAGAGAGCCACTATTTCCAAGACTTGGCCCTGTAACTACAAGGAACGTGTGTCTATCTATTTTCTTGTATGGGGGTGAAAGGGAGAGAGGGAGACACTATTTTCAAGTCTTGGCCCTGTAACTACAAGGAACGTGTGTCTGTCTATTTTCGTGTATGGGGCTCGTTCATAAATGCAAGGGACGTACTGTATGTGTGTGTATATTTCCTTACCTGTAGAACGTAAAATTTTTTTTTTTGAATATGTGTAATTGTACATATTTCCGATCAGATAAATAGTTGAAATTCACGTCTATTATTATTATTGTAATTATTATTATTATTATTATTATTATTATTATTATTATTATTATTATTATTATTATTATTATTATTATTATTATTATTATTATTATTATTATTATTATTATTATTATTATTATTATTATTATTATTATTATTATTATTATTATTATTATTATTTTCATCTACATGGCCAACCACTGACGATTATTCTGAAACATTCATTGCCTCGTCTATTTTCCTTTCAAACCTCCACGATGCCCAGAGAAGAATTATTATCCTCTGTCAAAGCCTATACAAAAATAGTATGGTATTTGGATGGTGTAGTTTGGTGAATGGATGTTAAAGCAGAGTGACTGGTGCATTATGAGTGGTGCAGGAGTGAAGTGAGGACGTGTGTGTGTGTGTGTGTGTGTGTGTGTGTGTTGTGATGAAAGGTAAGATGATAATGTGTTTGTGTGTCTTTTTGTACCTGAGGTAAGGCGATACTGTGAGTGTTTCTGTCTGTGTGTGTCCGTGTGCAGCGAAACGAGCACACTTACACACACACACACACACACACACACACACACGCACACACACGCACACACGCACACGCACACATATACATACACACACACACATCAGAGCAGCTGTGGTGGCATGGCAACGACTGACATATGTATATGTAAACAAAAAGGAAATATTTTACTGATTAATTGTTTTCATACCTTCTCTCGCATCTCGAATTTCTGACACATAATGTTCGCTTTCTACACATTTTTTAGTGGTTACATATTTTCCTGTTACGTCTTTCCTTCCACACCATCCCTGTTTATCTTCTTCTGTCATGCCTTTCCACTGTCACATCTTTCCCTATTCCCCTCCACCTCACCCCTCTTTCTTTTCACTACTGCCACCACACACCCCTCCTGTACCACTACACCCCTCGTCTGCCACCTCCAACCCCTCCTCTGCCACCACACACCCCTCGTCTGCCACCACACCCCTCCTCTGCCACCTCCAACCCCTCCTCTGCCACCTCCAACCCCTTGCACCCTTGAAATCGACGCTGTGGAATCCTAATATTTGGAAGGTGTTGTTGATTCACGAGGTTGGCCATCATAAACCACGTCACACCTCGGCTTCAGGTCACGGGCGGGATAAACCACACCTCTGACTGATAAACCACACCTCTGCTTCTGCTTGTCGACGTTGGAAACCAGTCCGTGTGGGGAAGTTTATAAACGGAAACTGTAAACTGTGTATGAAATCTTGGAGTCTGAAAAAAAGATAATATGAAATGTTCACTTCCGGTGAATAAAACTCACTCTGGTCGACGGAAAAGGAATATATCTAACCAAATAGTTTCGATGAATTTGCCACCGAAAGACCATCGAAACTGTTTGATTAAATATATTCTTTCCGTTGACTGGAGTGGGTTTTATTCACCGTACTTGATCATCACGCCAGTTCGATTTCACCACCCATATGTTCAATTAGTTTTTATTGCTGATTCTGAACTAGTGCGTCTTGCTGTATATCGAATGAACAATATTTTTTTATATTAGATTTTTTTGGACTTTGAAAAAATTTGAGGTGTAATACTTAAGACTCGTTTGTTTTTGTACAATCGGAATCAGTGTGACTCAAAACATGGAGATTTCGATTTTTGCGATTTAGAACAAAAATGACCCTAACCAAACCTAATTCAACTCATCCTAACCTAACCTAAAACTAAATTTAACTCATCCTACCCTAACCTAACTTAACTTATACTAACCTAACCTAAATTAACTCATACTAACCCACGTTAGCCGAACTCACACTTACCTAACGTAACCTAATTCATCCTAACCTAACCTAACCTAACCTATCCCAACATAACTCATACTGACCTAACCTATCCTAACTCATACTGACCTAACCTAACTCATACTGACCTAACCTATCCTAACTCATACTGACCTAACCTAACTCATACTGACCTAACCTATCCTAACTCATACTGACCTAATCTAACCTAACCTAACTCATACTGACCTAACCTAACCTAACTCATACTGACCTAACCTAACCCAACCTAACTCATACTAACCTAACCTAACCTGACCTAACCTAACCTAACTCGCAGCAGGGTAGGGAAGAAAGGCGACCACACTGTAAAGACTGGCAATAAAAGCAATCGAAGCAGTTTTAAGCACTGCTGGATGGCCGGATCTGTATCCCTTGCAATCTCCTCATCCTCTTTCCCTTCTCTCCTTCCTTTCTTCCTTCTTTTTTCACTGCTTCTTTCATTTTTTCCGTCTTTCGTTCTCTTTTTTTTCATTCCTTTCTTCTCTCCTTCTTCAATTCATTCATTTCTTCCTTCCTTCTTCAATTCATTCATTTCTTCGTTCCTTCCTTCATTTTTCACTGCTTCTTTCATTTCATACGTCTTTTATCCCTCTTTTATCTTTTTTCATTCCTTTCTTATCTCTTTTTATCATTCCTTTCTACCGTCCTTCCTTCGTACCTTCCTTTATTCACATCTTCTTTCATTCCTTCATTTCCTTATTTCATTCCTTTCTTCTCTCCTCTCCTTTCTTCCTTTCTTTCTTTCTCCAATCTGCCATTTTCTCACATTTCTGTTCTGATGTATTTCTTTCTCCATTTTTTTCCTGTTACCTGTGTTCATTCTTTTCTCTCTTTCCTTTCTTCCCGTATTCTTTGTTTTTTTTTCTTTATCCTTTACTTTTTTCGGTCTTACCTTCCTACTTTTTATTCTTTCTTTTGTTCCGCGTTTCTCTTTTGTTTTCTATACAATCTTTTTCCATGTCGAGTATTTTTCTGTTCCTTACATCTCTCTCTCTCTCTTTCTTATTTCCATCTTTACTTTCACTTTTTCCTTAAGTTGATTTCTTCCATATTTCATTATTCCTTCCTTCCTTTCTTTTTGTCCTTTCCTACCCTCACTCACTCACTCTTTTCTTCTTCTTTCTGTCTTCCTTTCTCTTCTTTTGCATTCTCTAAACATTTCCCCTTAATTTTATCCATTCTCTCCCCCTTCCTCTCTTCTTTTACGTAGTTCCCTCGCTTTTATGCCCTATCTCTCTTCCTTTGGTCTCACTTCCCCTCCCTTCTTTCTCTCCATTGCCTTCATTTATCGTTTCATTTCCTCCTATTCTCTCCCTTTCCACCAACACATGCAACTTCCTTCGACTCTTCTTATCCTTTTAACAGAAGATATATCTCTCTCTTCTCCTCCTCCTCCTCCCCCTATCTATTCTCTCCACCTTCTCATATCTCTCTCCTCCTCCTCCTCCTCCTCCTCCCCCTATCTATTTTCTCCACCTTCTCATATCTCCTCTTTCTCCTCCTCCCCCTATCTTTACTGTCCACCTTCTCACATCTCCTCTCTCTCCTCCTTCCTCCATCTCTCCTTTATCCCATCTCCTACCAGCGCCCCCCTCCCATCTCTTACCAGGCCCCCTTCCCCACTCCTACTCCTACCAGGCCCCCCCCTTCCCACTCCTACCAGGCTCACTCCTCACTCCAACCAAGACCCCCCTTCCCACTCCTACAAAGGCCCCCATCCCCACTCTAACGAGGCCCCCTCCTCACTCCTACCCAGCCCCCCTCCTCCCGCCCCCCAGCCCCCCTCCTCCCGCCACCCAGCCCCCCAGCCCCCCTCCTCCGGCCCCCCAGCCCCCCTCCTCCGGCCCCCCAGCCCCCCAGCCCATCCATGCTAAAAATAACCCTCGGTAGTGAGCCCTGGGACCAGCCGGCAGCGTCAGGAGCTCTGTGTTGGCTCAGGCTCGTCTAACAGGCTCGTTCCCCAGGCTCGTTCAATACGCTCTTTCCCAGGCTCGTCTAACAGGCTCGTATCCCAGGCTCGTCTAACAGGCTCGTATCCCAGGCTCGTCTTGTAATCCAATTTCTTAAACTGACGAAAACAAATGTAACTGCTTCCTCATTACATTTTTATTTTTGCTCTTCGAACGAACGGACGGCTTAGGTGGAAATTCTGTTGAGGGTATAATTACAGGTTGGCTTCTAATTCCTCCAAACTATGCCACGACACACCAGCAGATCCCTTATTAGAGTAACGCTGAGGTCGTCTGTTTCCTGGCTGGCATAGTGGTTTGTTGGATGAGACACAGAACTTCCCATTCACCAACCAGAAAAAAATCTCCCCTTATTAAATTAAGTCAACTCTCTTGTAACTGTACTAATAGCAGTCAGCCAAAGAGTATATAAGACTGGTGAGTGACTGACTGACTGACTTATAACTGACTGACTAACTAACTAACTAACTAACTAACTAACTAACTAAATGACTAAATGACTGACTGACGAACTGACTGACTTATTAACTGAATTACTAACTGACGAACTGACTAACTAAATGAATGACTAAACGACTGACTGACGAACTGAACTAAATGAATGACTAAACACTGACTGACTGACTGACTGACTGACTGACTGACTGACTGACTGACTTGACCGTCCCTTCTCCCTTCCTCTTCTTCATCTAACTTCCCTTCCTTCCTCCCCCTTTCCGGCCCAGCCTCCCCTCTCGCCCCCTCTCACCCCCCCTCACCTGCCCCCCTGCCACCCCTTCCCCACTACCCCCTCCCACTTCCCCCCTCCCACCTGCCCCCTTCCCACTTCCCCCTTCCCACTTCCCCCCTCCCACTTCCCCCCTCCCACTTCCCCCCTCCCACTTCCCCCCTCCCACTTCCCCCCTCCCAATACCCCCTCCCACTTCCCCCTCCCACTTCCCCCCTTCGCCCCCTCCCCTACCCCCCTTCTCACCCCCCTCCCCATTGCCATACGCCCTGAATACAGATGGGTTCCGTGCCTGAGTTTTTGCCTGGTGGGATGTGGAGCGTAGTGCGTGTGTGTGTGTGTATAGAACAGTGTGTGTATGTGTGGAAGAGTGTGTGTGTGTGTGTATGTGTGGAAGAGTGTGTGTATGTGTGGAAGAGTGTGTGTGTGTGTGTGTGTGTATAGAACAGTGTGTGTATGTGTGGAAGAGTGTGTGTGTGTGTGTATAGAACAGTGTGTGTATGTGTGGAAGAGTGTGTGTATGTGTATGTGTGGAAGAGTGTGTGTATGTGTATGTGTGGAAGAGTGTGTGTGTGTGTGTGTGTGTGTGTGTGTGTGTGTGTGGAACAGTGTGTGTATGTGTGGAAGAGTGTGTGTGTGTACGTGTATGTGTGGAAGAGTGTGTGTGTATGTGTGGAAGAGTGTGTGTATGTGTGGAAGTGTGTGTGTGTGTGTGTATGTGTGGAGAGAGTGTGTGTGTGTGTGTGTGGAAGCGTGTGTGTGTGTATGTGTGGAACAGTGTGTGTGTTGTGTGATGCATAGTGTGAAAGTGGAGCATAATGTGTTTGTGTGTGTGTAACATGAATGAAAATAATATAGATATAATTAAGAAAAATGGGAAACAGTGAGATAAGAAGAGAAGACAAGGAAATGATGAATAAAAAGCGAAAGAGGAGATAAGAAGAAAAAACAAGAGAACGACGAGTAAGTGGTAATACAGGGATAGGAAAAAATGACAAGAAAAAGATGAGTAAAAACCGAAAGAGGAAATAAGAAGAAAATACAAGGAAAAAGAGACGTGAGAGGGAGAAAGAAAATGGAGTCATCAGGAGGGGAGGGGAAACCATTTTATTGCACAAACTGTTAATATTTTCTCCCATTTTTATGACTATTTGTTCGCGAGTCTGCAGAATTTTACGCGATTCGGTGGTAATGTTTACTTTCTCTCTCTCTCTTTCTCTCTCTATCTTTCTTTCTCTCTTTCTCTCTCTATCTTTCTCTCTATCTTTCTCTCTCTATCTTTCTCTCTCTATCTTTCTCTCTCTCTTTCTCTCTCTCTCTTTCTCTCTCTCTTTCTCTCTCTCTCTCTCTCTCTCTCTCTCTCTCTCTCTCTCTCTCTCTCTCTCTCTCTCTCTCTCTCCTCGTTCTTGCTATAATTTCCAGGCAGTTTTTATTTTGATTTGAGTGAGTGGTTTGCGTGCGTGTGCGGGGGTGGGGTGTAATAGTGTGTGTATGTATGTATGTATATATGTGTACACTTGCCCTGCTAAATTCGCGCCCACTGACCTACCTAGAGCTGGTAACACTGTGTAGTAAAAAATTATCAGTGTAGCCAGTACAAACTAAGTCAACTAATCTATGTTTGATAATACAAATACTGGAATAATATTTTGAGAACCTTAAGTCTTAAGTACTATCACCACAAATCATAATATAAGTGTTACCAACTAAAACAAAAAATAATCAGAGGTTTACAGGTATTTTTACAGGGAGATGTAGTACGTCTCGTAAACATTAGTATATCACTCGTATTTGTATTAACTCTCATAAATTGATGTATCACTCGTATACATATTTACTCCCAGATATTAATTAAGAAAAGTAAAGGCGTTACTGAGGGTCCCTGAAATCTGACTGAAATGTATCACATGATTATTCAGTTATAAAATTCTGAAGGCTGTGATGTTGTCAGAAAATTGGAGGTTAGCGAGTCCTTCAAACATTGCCACGAAACACCATCTGTATTGAAGAGGCTCGTTTCGTGGCATAGTCTGGAGGAATCAGAAGCCACAATATGTCACACACGAGCACAAGGGCTTTTTTAATTAAAGAATTATAATAATGCTGACGGATGGAGAACTACACATCAGGGTCAATTCTGCGTGGCTGGTTTGGTTGGCTTCCCTTCATATCCAACTAAGAGAGGGGGAGGGGAAGGGGAGGGGGAGGGGGAAGGGGAGGGGGAGAGGGGAGGGTAGGGGGAGGGGGAGGAGGAGGGGGAGATGGAGAGGGAGGGGGAGGGGGGCCTTTACATATGTTGGGGAGAGGGAAGAGTAGGGGGAGGGGGGCCTTTGCATATGATGGGGAGGGTGAGGGGGAGGTGGGGAGTGAGGGGGGTCCTTTGCATATGTTACTAATTAAACGGATGTAGCGTATCTGCATTGCCATCCCGCCGCCTATGAATGTATAATGGTCCAACTTACCCACCGTATACCCTTGGACGTGCCTGCATACACTTCTATCACCGAGTTCTGTGTGTGTGTGTGTGTGTGTGTGTGTGTGTGTGTGTGTTGAAGGTGTGTGTGTGTGTGTTGGTGTCAGTGTGTGTATGTGTGTGTGTGTGTGTGTGTGTGTGTGTGTGTGTGTGTGTGTGTGTGTGTGTGTGTGTGTGTGTGTGTTCTGCATCCTCAAACACAATGCTCCCAAATTTCTGTGACAAGCAGCAGATGTAATACAAGATTCCATTTCGTTACCCAACCGCGAACTCAAAACACATACACACACACACACACACACACACACACACACACACACACACACACACACACACACACACACACACACACACACACACACACAGATGCAGACTCCACTATTTTTTTTATTCACGCACTCAACAACGTAGTATTCTCTTGAACCCAGACACTGATACGTAAATCCACACTTTCTGTCTGTCTGTCTGTCTGTCTGTCTGTCTGTCTGTCTGTCTGTCTGTCTGTCTGTCTGTCTGTCTCTATGGCCCGTAGTTTTAAAACATTTGGGGGCCCTTACTGGAGCTCTATGAACCCTTCAAATAATCCAGGCCACAGAACGCTTCAGTGTTTCGAATAGGGAATCTGTTGCCTGGAATAGTTTGGAGGGTTCATAGAGCTCCAGTAAGGGCCCTCAAATGTTTTAAAACTAC
>JAWZYT010006666.1:0-35000 GCA_034508575.1 Petrolisthes manimaculis
TGTGTCTGTCCCATCTGTCCTGTTCACTCCACGCTCACTCACCAAATGTATTATAATAATGAAATCAAGGAAGATGGAATTCGAGAAAGCCTACAGTAGTTACCCTTTTACTATTACCAGCCTGATCCTCTTCAACATGATGACGCACAATTGTAATTCAAAATGTGTGTAAGTTCCCCTGTACAGTATACCGTGACTATGACAGGACATGGTAGCCAATATTGTGTCGTAATATTGCTGATCGATCATAAATAATTCAATGATAAGTCTTAGGTATTGCGACGACGATAAAATAGAGGGAGAGAGGTTCAAGTATTTAATCACCAAATCAGTAAGGTAATAATGCATGGATGTTGCTTCATTGACTAATCATTATTATTCAATTATGCTGAACATAAACTTTCGCTGCCAAAGTTTAAAAGTCGAGAGAAATCCGAAGAGGTGTGAAAATGAACAATAGATCAATTTGTGTTCTCGAGACATACAGACAGAGGTGTGAAAATGAACAATAGATCAGTTTGTGTTATCTGGACATACAGACAGAGGAGTGAAAATGAACAATAGATCAGTTTGTGTTCTCTGGACATACAGGCACTTGCTATAGAGGCGAGTATGAGTGAGTGTTTGTGGCAGCTGCTTGTCCCACCACAATGCCTGGCTTTCCCTTTGCCTCGGCGGCCTTGGCAGTCTGTCTGGCTCTCAAAACCACGCTTGGTGAGCTTCGTCTGACACCACACCATTACTAGGGTGAGGAAGCAAGGTCAGATGAATAACGTTGACCATTTTCTCTTTACTGCATCATGAAGCAAGGTCAGATGAATAACGTTGACCACCTACTCTTTACTGCATCATGAGAGGAATAATGGACATTTATGACATATATGTGTTTAGTGTACAGAGAGCGTCAATGGTTGTGTCGCAAGTATGGTGAAAACATACGCCACCATGCTCTCAACGTCTGTGTATATTCCACTGGGCATCGTAGACATTTCATAATCTTCAGGAAAAAAAAAATGCAACCATATTTGACGTTCACTTTACCACATTGAGGTGTTCTGGTGTCGTTCCTCCACTCTTGTAAGAATAAGAAAACAAGACCGAGGTGAAGTGAGTTTGGTGGCCTTATAACCCCGTCAATGTTCAGCTCGGGTCGTTCAGTAAAAAAATCGTAAACACGAGACGAAAAAAGGATGCCCTAAAGCGACCATGTAACACACACACACACACACACACACACACACACACACAAAAGAGGGATTTATTTCTGGCACGGAACATCACCAGAGCGACCATTGTGTCCTGTTTGCCTAAGATCCCCACATTGTGCTTGTCCACCTGCCCGTGTATCAAAGAGCAGGGCTGGCAGGTCGTTCCATCGATTTGTGTGATGGTGTTTGTTTGAATGTTTCTGTGTGTAAACGAGCGCTTTTGTGTGTGTGTTTGAGTGTGCATGCGTGTGTGTGTGTGTGTGTGTGTGTGTGTGTTAGAAGGTTATGTAATACCTAGAGTGTATACCAATGAGTCTGTCTGTTGAATTACATAATACGGATGGATGTTTGTAATTTGTCGAAGTACATTAGTGATGTAAATTTTGTTTTAAAGTAATAATAATAACACAGTGAGTTTAACGCAACACCTGTTACCACACACCCTTCCCACGCTAGACACCCACCCTTTCCAGAACACTTTTCATCAAAGATGGGTTAAAGTTTACCGCTTGAGTTCCCTCCACTGCGGAGGAATTGGGTCCTGCAGTGGACGGTAAAACTGCTCTCGTGATCTATATTGTTTCAAATTCCCTTGCCCCTATTTCTTTCAGCACCGGTTTTGCGAATTTTCAAACAAACTGGATTGGGAACCATCGGCTGAAGAATTGCATCCGTACATCAGGGTATTATATCTCTTGAAGACAAATGTTTCTTTAACCGACGACTACACACATGATAATTTGAGTGCATTACAGCTTTGGTTATTCTTTGCATCATTATACATTATATAACCTTTCGTTTCAGGTATGTCCTGTGCCTGGTCATTCAGCTATTGAAGAAGAACCTAGTACCTACACACTAGTCCTGTAAGTACTCATACACTTCTATACCTTCTCATTCATTCACCATTGCATCACCTGGCAAGTCTCTCTGTTCCTTTCATGTTCACCTTCAGCTTCTCCGGGAGTTATTTTCTTTCCCTTTCCTCCGACAGATCCCACTACCTCTCTACTCTTATCGATCCCTCTCCATCATCGACATTTTCGTCTCCCCCTCCCTCTCCCCCTCCCTCTCCCCCTCCTCCCCATTTTCTCCTCCACTTTCTTTCCCTCCATCCCATTCTTTTTAACGCCTCTTCTTCCTCTCCATTTTCTTCCTTCTACTCTCCTCTTCTTTCTCATCATCATCTCGTCCTCCACCAACCCCACCTCCTCATTTCCTCCTTCCCTTGTCACCCCTTCCCCCTTCTCCCCCTTCCTCCCCCCTTCCCCCTTACCTCCTTACCTCATCCCCTCTTCCTCCTTACCTCCTCCCCCCTTCTTCCCCCCTTCCTCCCCCTTCTTCCCCTCCCTCCCTTCCCCTTCTTCCCCTCCCTCCCTCATCCCCTTCCTCCGACTCCCACGCCCCACATCTCTTTCCTCCATCCCTTGTTCTGTTCCCATCCAATCCCTTTCCTTTGTCTTCCCACCCTCCTCAAGTCCTTCATTTCTTTTTTCTCACTCTACAGAAAATCGCCCTTCATCTCTTCTTCATCTCTTCTTCCTCTCTTCTTCCTCTCCTGTTTGTTCATTCGTCTTCCTCCTACTACTACTACTACCGTCCTCTCTTTGCACTTCCTTGTTCCTTCTTAATTCCCGATTCTCTGTTCTTCCTTTACTCGTTAATTCGCGTTCAAAAACCCTCCCTTTTGTTCATCATTTCATAATTATACTCTCTTCATTAATCGTCTGTTCTTCCTTCTTTAATGTTTTTTTTTTTTCATTCCTTCTTTTTCTTCTTTCTCCTCTGGCTCTTTCCTTATTACTTCCAGCGTTTCTCCCTCCTTCCCTTCTTACATTTTTTTTTACGCACCTCGCTCATTCTCCTTCCAACACGTCCTTCCTTCCGTTTCTCAACTCTTTTCATCCACTTTCGTTCGTTTTTTTTTTTATTTATTTCTTACTGTGACTCTTCTTTTCTGTCATTCATTCTGTCTCCCTTTCTTCGTAATTATCTCCTCCGTTCGTTCTCCTCCCCACGTTCTCTGTCTTGTCTCTCGCCCGTTCGTTCGTTCTTCATCTCTATTCATTTTCCTTCATTTTCCTTCATTTTCCTCGTTCCTGGAGCCCACACTCATCCATTCTTTCCTCGCTTAATGGAACCTCCTCCCCTCTCCTCTCCATTACCCTCTTCATGTAAGCCCATTTCCCCGCCTCTTTTTCTTTCATTTCCTTTCCTCATTTCCCCCTCCACTATAACTCTGTCTCCCCCCTCCCCTCCCCTCCCCTCCCACAGTCATATCCTGGTCTCCTCATATCACGCCCACACCTTACTTCTGTCTGTCTGTCTCTCTCTCTCTATTTTTCTCTCTATATGTCTGTCTCCATCTTTCTCACTGTCGTTCTCTCTCTCTCCCTGTCTGTGTCTCTCTGTTTCTGTCTCTGTCTCTCTCTGTATCTCTCTGTTTCTGTATCTCTCTGTCTCTGTCTCTCTCTCTGTATCTGTCTCTGTATCTCTCTGTCGTTGTCTCTCTTTCTCCCTATCTCTGTCTTCCTCTCTCAGTCTTTATCTCTCTTCTTTTTCTCTCTTCCAATCCTCGGTACCTTTTATTCCATGACAGCTGGAGAGAAATGCAAAGAGCACTTCATTCTTTTGGTATGACAGTACTAACAAACGCACCGTACAGCCCAGGGGAGTGATCCTCTCTTTTCCTTCCTCCCATTCTCCATCTTTGTCTGTCTCGGTTTTTACGGTAATTTTTTCTTGTAATATTTGTTATGTGTATTTCTGTTTGTATTTCTTCTACTATATATATATATATATATATATATATATATATATATATATATATATATATATATCTGAATCTGTTCATGCCTCTTTTAATCTATCTACGTAGCTCTGTTATTTATGTCTTGTCATCTTCTGGGGCATTTATCTGTATTTTTTAGCACCGTCATGGAGGAAAACAAATTAATTTTGATATAGTATATAATAAATTATACACTCTGTGAATTCCTTAATGCCAAAAGAAGAACTCGATTAGCAAATTCCTTGGGTGCCGGAAAAAGTGTTTCATATTTATGCTCTCTCCCTTATTGTTTCTCTAATTATTTTCATACCATATATATATATATATATATATATATATATATATATATATATATATATATATATATATATATATATATATATATATATATATATATATTTTCTCTACACACACAGAGAGTGAGAGAGTAAAAAAAGGGAAGGGAATTAACTGGGTGCCCTGGAGTGGCCATGACTCTGGAGAGACGGGGGGCACACAGGTGAAAATGAAGTACAAAGGAACTGAAGTGATGCGTATTTTTTCAATGCATATTTTTTTCCGGATTTGGGTGCCATATCTGGGGACAGGAAGGGAACACGGCTTTAGACATCTATGAGTATTATGGCTGTCCTGTATACTGGCCCCATACACATATAATATTTATTTTCACATATAATATTTATTCTTACAATGCAACTCTAGGGTTGTAATAAATTGATGGTGTTAGAAAAAATAAAAATTGAAATGAAAATAAGGAATGAAAAGTATGTAAGCAGACAGAATTTCAAAGCTCTTCTATTCACATGCATATAAAAGGAAAATGCATCAACACAGCCCGTGGAATTCAGAACCTGTGCTGGAATATATGGCGGCCTCGCAGAAGTGGGCAAAAATACTATGAACGGATGCAGAGTTAATTGGCTTGCGGCACTCTTTTCTCTTGTTCCTGGCCCGTGGACGTGGCATGGAGGAGCAACGTGGGGGGGGGGGGGGGGGGAGGGAGGGAGCCAGGTTACGCAGGCATGGAGTGTTGTGTGAAGGGGGTCAAGGGGAAGGAAAGTGGGTGGGTGGGTGAACACGTAACTCTGTATTGGAGTGAAGGGGGTAGTGGAGGAGGAACGTGGGTAGGGGGACACGTGATGCAGGCATGTGGTGTGAAGGGGGGGTTATGGTGGAGAAACGTGGGTAGTTGGGGAGGGGGAATGATACACAGGTATGGAGTGAAGGGGGTGGTGGTGGGTGCGTGGGTCGTGAAGTAGGGAGGGAGTGTAGGAACTGGTAGGAAAGGGAGCGTTGATGCCAAGTGGGAAGGGGAACTGATATAATAGAAAGGAACGGTGATGGCATGCAAGAGGCGTTGATAATTGGAAAGGAGTCGTTGATTTGAGGAGGGTGGACGGTGATTTCAAAGGGTTGAGGGGGGAGGGTAGGTGACAGCGAGAAAGTGGGTCGTTAACTCAGAGAAGAGGACGGGACCCCTGCCATGGGAAAAGGAAATGATGAAAAGGTTGGCCTTTGCCAGGAAAATACGCGATGATTCCAGGAAGTGAATGTTGTTTCTAGGGATTGGGATATGAATACCAGGAATGGGGGACACTGACGACAATAAGGGTAAAGGAGGGGAACAATTTGGTGGTCACGGAGGGAGGACTTAGAAGAGACACTGAGGGTTGGCTGTGGTCAAGGAAGGGGTAAGGGAAACTATTTTTTTTATTTTAATGGAGGAAATTATGATGACTAAGGAATTACTCTGCTCTTTGATAGTCTGCGAGGGAGCGAAATGATCACTACGAGAGAACATTTTTGCACAACTGGAGAAACAATGATAATAATGAAGTGAAGTGAAGACGGGGGAAGTTTATGGTCTGCAAGGAGTGGGGGCATGGTAACCAAAATGGGAGACTTTTTGTTAGAGCCAGGGGAAGGGGAAGGGGAAGGAATTGAGCACCAAAGTCGTGGAAGCAGCTTATATGAGATGTAAGGACAGACTAGTATTCAACATTCTATGTGCCATTGTATGTGTCACAGCCAGCTGAATTTTGTGTTGTATGTTTGTCTGCATGGCTGCCTACTGAGAATAATGTTCCAACTCCACACTGGTGACGGATATATATGTGTGTGTGTGTATGTGTGTGTGTATTTTATGGTGTTAAATTTCCTACCTATGTATGTGTTTGCTGGCCTTGTTTGCAGTTCGGGGATATTGTCTGGATGGCAGTGACAGTGGTCGTGTGTATGGAGGTCGGGAAGGTTTAATATTTTTACCCTTTCTAAGGCATTATGTGTGATTGGATGTATAGAGCGTTTTCCTGTCGTATTTTTTTTTTTTTCATGTTTATCGTAGGCGTTATTCTATTATTTGGTTACGAGCGAGTCCTGGTATATATTTTTTACTGTTGCGTTTCCGTAATGTAGAAATGATGTGAGTGCTTACAGTGAGGTGGAACATGTAGGCCACCGATTCTGTGGTGTTGGGCGTAAAACAGTAATTACTTGGTGATACTTTTACAAACACACACATGAATGGAGAATCGAAGGCACGAATAACGATATATATGACACATTAATTATAGTCCACTGAAACATGAACTCAGGCACTGTGTTGGCATGTGTGTACCTTTCAAAAAGCTCGGTCAATATGCCATAATTCTTTTACTACACACACGTGACAGACACACCCGGAACTGCAGGGGAAAGTACACTATACGATTTCGTGCTTAGAAGAAACAAACTCTATCTTTTTCTTAATGCTTTCTCTTCAGCAATGTTGTGTATACCTGTGACCTTCATCTGATGCACTGAATATCGGTTGTGTGAATAACATTACACTGCGAAGAAACTAATGTAAGAGGTGAATAATATCTGACGCTTTGATTAAAAACACGCAAACCAAAATAGTGAGCGAGATTAATCGGGTCACCTGTGTTGGGTCAGTCACGTTCAGGACACCGGTGCATGTTCACAATGATAAAAACAAAAAATAAAATATAACAAATGCACTGTAGTTATTGTGTGGTAATGAAACTCGCCGTCGCGTATCCGTAACATGAAAGGTATTACTAATGTGGTCGGGATAGCGTGAGGATGACCGTATAATGGTGATTATGCCTGCCTGCGTGGTAGTGACGGGTGGTGACTGTGTGTGTGTGTGTGTGTGTGTGTGTATGTATGTATGTATGTATGTATGTATGTATGTATGTGTGTGTGTGTGTGCCTGCCTGCCTGTGCCTGTGTGCCTGTGCGTATGGCCTGTGAGTACGTGTGCCTGACTGTGTGTACGTGTGCCTGACTGTGAGTGTACGTGTGTGCCTGCCTGTGCGTATATAGGGCCTTTGCGTGAGTGTGTGTGACTGTGTCTGTGTCTGTATGTGTGTGTGTGTGACAATGACGATAACCCGCTTTTTGTTTACATCCCCCTCCCCCTGTTTTTGTTTGTGTTGGTACGGTAGTGTGTTTACATAGAGTTGCATGCGTGTTGTGGTGTTGGTGTTGGTTTTGATGGCTCCCGGGTTTGTCTGATGGGTGTAGGCTACGGAGTGTTGGGCCGTTTTCATGTGGTTGTGTTTTGTTCCAGTTGTTGTGTTTGATGAGTCTGTGTTTGTGTGTGTGTGTGTGTGTAAAGTCGTGTTCTGTTCTGTTGTATTGTTAGTGTGTATTGTGTTGTGTTTTTTTATGTATGTGTGTTGTGTTATTGTGCTTGATGTGTTGTATTGGGTTGTGTTTTTGTGTGTGTGCTGTGTTGTTTTGTGTTGTGTCGCTCGTGTGCTCTGATGAAATTGGCGTGTTTTAATGAAACTTTTGCTCGTGTGTGTGTGTTCTGTTTGGTGGCGTTGGTTGGTTGGTGTTTGATGTGTGTTGTGTTGGTGTGTGTTGTGACATTGATGTGCTTTGATGTAACTTGTGTTTGAAGGGTGTTGCGATAAAATGATTGTGGTGTTTGTTGTTGTTATTGTTTTTTTCCATTGTGACGTCGGTTTGTGTCGATGTATTATTGTTTGTTGTACTGTAAATTCAATGTATAATGTGTTTCAGTGGCTTTGGTGAATTGATGTGTCTGTTTTGTTTCTATATGTGTTAATTGAGGTGTGCGTTCCTTATGTTAGTTGTGTTTGATGGGTGTTTAGTGTGGCTTGACGTATTATTGACGAATATTGATGTATTGTTGATGGTGTTCGTCCCTTTTTGTTTATACTTTGGTGATGTATCTACCTGTATATTTTTTGTATTTCTCATATATTCTTTTGTATGCCTCTGTGTATTTTTGTATATAGTAATTATATAGGTGGTTTTGGTGTATGGTTTAGTGCCTCTTCACACATATAAAAGGCGTCATACTTTCTCAGATAAACTGCTGATTCCTCCAAACTGTGCCAAGAAACATGCAATAATATCAGTAACCGAGTAAGGGATCCGTTTTTTGGAGGAATCAGTAGCCCTCCATTTCGTTCATGACTGGAAAATTTTGTGTTGGTAAATCTGGGGCAACTGAATCCTCCAAACTATTCCAAAGCAACAACAGAACACCATTATCTTCGTTCATGATTGTGGTCCTGTTTTTTCCTGCATGGCATTATTATATACTTTGGAGGAATCAAGACATTCCAATGTAACAAAAGAGAATTATTATCCTCTTAAGATTATGCATGTACGTACTGTATCTTCTGTATGTGATTATAGGCGTTCATACGTGTAGGGAATATGTATCTACAAAACCCACTACCATATAATATAAACTTGTATACGTGTGGATGGTTTGCCTGTGTGTATCTGTGTAGAGAAAGCCCCCCCCAGTGGAAATAAATAAAATGCTGCCTATATTTGTATGCAGCCGGCAAATCCTGCGCCTGCCTCTGTATCTTGTTAGGTATGTGTGTGACTGTCTCTTTCTACCTATAAATCTGTGTTTGTTTGTATGTATGTTTTATTTTTGTGTGTGTTTGTTTGTGTACGCCTTGTTAAATTGTATGGCAATTATGACGCTTTGTTATCGTTGTGTGTTTGTTTTCTTTTATGTCACTTGTTGTTGTATGCTTGCTTGTTGGTGGATTGTGTTGAGTTTGTTCATTCATTAAGTGTTGACTGGTGTGTGTGTCGTATGGTTTTACTCCCCTGGTGTAATAGTGGGTTACGAAGACTTCCCCAGTATTCCTGTTGGTGGTAAAATGCGACTAAAATGGGGCTTCTTTCACATATCCTATACTATCCCTTCTTTTGTATCTGTTATTTGTTTTGTTTACTGTCCCAACCTTCTTACTCGGGCGTCATATGACCTCGCAGTTGCAGAGCCTATTTTCAATTCATCGTATAGTTTTAGCAGTGCATTAAAAATATTTTAAAACAATATCTCCTGGGATTTAATTATTTTTTAAAAATATCTGTGGATTTTCAAAACTTTTGTTTCTTTAAATATAAATGTGCATTATTTTGTTGTGTGGGAAGCATTTTCCAAAACAAGTTGTGACAGCGCCCCGTAACTCTCAATGCAAACTTTTGTGGATGCATCTCATGAGAGAGAGAGAGAGAGAGAGAGAGAGAGAGAGAGAGAGAGAGAGAGAGAGAGAGAGAGAGAGAGAGAGAGAGAGAGAGAGAGAGAGAGAGAGAGAGAGAGAGAGAGAGAGAGAGAGAGAGAGAGAGAGAGAGAGCGGATGACTATAAGTGGTTGGTGGATGAAAGAACTAGATAAATCGAAAGAGGAGGCAAAGAGACGGCGAGAGAGACAGATTGGATATTTTGATTGAAAATAAATCAAATCACTCATAGCATACCGAAAATATAAATGCAATGGGAGTAATATTTGCATAATACTGTAAACTGAAAGTGAATCATATGTACACAAAATTATGGCTGTCAGATTTTACAGCACGTTAAAACAACCTTCCTCTCCCGATACACAATGACTTGATAAACGGGCAACTGTATTGTGTATATGGCTGAAAGTAGAAACCGTCTCTGTGGTGATGGTGGTGGGTATCGGGGAACTTCTCATGGCTGGACAATATTGGTGCGCTAAATCTGAGAACCGTGTGCAGGAGGAAGGGGAGGGAGGAGGACCCGCCGAGCTGACCGTAAACAGTGGACAAACACTACACGCTAATGAACGATAGATTGAAGCTTGCAGGATGTCAGGAATTCCGAGAGGGGATGCTAGGTGGGTGGAACTCTCTCCTCTTCACTTCACTATATTGGTGTACAGATGCGTTGTCTCTTGTTGTAATGATGACAAGCCTGAGTGTAAGACCTCTTCATACCAGCAGCTTATGTGAGTACGTATTTATTTTACCATAATATATAAAACATCAAGAATTATATATAGGTCAGTCAAGTGTGTGTGTGTGTGTGTTTATTGTTAACTTGTCTAATTTACCCCATGCCTACCCTACTGTATAATTATATCAACAAAGGGGTAAACATGACCTTACATTGCTTAGTCGAACTGTACTTAAGTCCTCTCCGGTTTGGCTAACATTATGGCCTATATTGTTCTAATGTATTCACGCCTATTGACTCATTTTCTCCCCTCAGACCCCACGTTGACAGGAGGCAAGTACGTGAGCCCTCTGACCCCCTCCGTGTATAGAATATTGCACCGTCAGGAGGCCACAGTCAGCTGCAGGGGTGGTGGAGGCAGGTGGTGGTGGTGGTGGTGGTGGTGGTAGTGGTGTGGCCGCCATCACGTCACCCACATTGCAAATTCATAGAACACAAACACTGCCTCCATCACCTATCGTCAGCCTCCCTTCACTTTACGTACACACACACACGCACGCACACATAAGGTTGCTCACTAAACACACACACACACACACACATACACACACACATACACACACACAGGGGAGAAGGAAAGAGCAAGGGCTGGATAGTAGCGTGGATGTGCCAGAAATAGGATGGAACTGTGAGGAGAAAAAAATGCCCAAGTGTAATTGCATAGAGAGGAAGAAGAGGACAGAGAAGAAATTGAGAAAGGGGAACAGGGAAAGAATTTATACTCTATATACTGTACTGTAGGCGCCTTGACAAAAAAACGCTGGTTGGCATACAAGAGTAACGAATGAATGTATATGGTAATGGAAAGAAAACATGGAACACATTTGAACGGTGATAACAAGTGATAAAAGTTGTAGTCGTTTCACCGTGAGCAATGCATATATTCAAGAGTAAGTTATAATGCAAGGCAAAGCACAGGATGGACTGCATGGATGAACGTCACTCAAAGTATAGTCTAACTGAGAGCTTTAATAGTATTGTTGTTGTATTATGAAATTGCCTGGAGTTGAGTAATGACAGAATGAGAGCAATACGACACTAGCTCAAAGGGTGAAATTATTAGTGATGAAAAAAAAAACTAATTACCAGATAGAAAATTAATGATGACATAATCCTACACAAAATGATAAAGTGAGGATTTTATATATATATATATATATATATATATATATATATATATTAAAAAACTGTTGTATTGAAGGAGGTGCCTAGTAGATAATATTACAAAATCATAACGTAAATACTACCGATGTACGAGATAGTTATAATAGACGCGAGAAATAGAGAAGGAACGCCGTAGGAGACTTAACAAGGAAGGGTCCCGATAAAATGGCAAGGAGGGGTTGGTAAAGGAAATATAACAGGGAGACTGGATGGAAAATAAAGAATGAGTTGCACCGGGCACGTAACAAGGAACACAGTGAGAGGAGGGGGGAAAAATGGGGGAATGACAAATGGAGAATAAATGGTCTAGGAAAAGATAACAACGGGGACATTCAATAAATATTTAAGTCTCCAATGTTATATTAAAGGAGATGTATTATACGAAGCAGACGATGGAGTAACTAGAGAATAAATAGTAAATAAATGGTAAAAGAGACGTAAGAAGAAGAAGGAGGAGGAGATGAGTGTATGAAATAAAGTTATAAATGGTAAGTGAGCATTAATAATGAGGAAGGGATGGATTGGAGAGAAGGGGGAGAATATAAAGATGTGCAGGAAACGATTAAACACCCGAGGGACACGGAAGAAGAAAGTAAGGAGAGGAAGAGAAGGAAAAGAAGGAAGGGAAGTTGGAGCAGGAGGAGGAGAAGGAGGAGGAGGAGGAGGAGGAAGAAGAACAAGCGGGGGAATAAGAGAAGGCAGAAATGAAAAGGGATGATACAAATTGGAAAATGGGTAAAAGTAAAAGAAGAAAAGAAACAAGAGAAAATGAAAAGGTGACGGAATAGGAGTAAAAAATGTCGAGGCAAAGGAGTAGTAGTATAAGTCAGGGGAAGAGGGGAGAAGAAGCATCAGGAGAGAAGCGAAGAGGGGAAGAAGAAGACAGAAGAGGAGAACGATGAATCAAGAAAAAGAAATGAAGTAATGGCCGAAAATGGAAGAAAGTCTAATTGGAGGTGAATGGGAAGTGAAGGGGAAAGGAAGGAAGGAAGGGAAGTGAAAGCAGAGACGAGGAAGATGAAAGAGGGAGAGGACAGGAGTGCAAGCAGCGAATATCTAGTTAGTGAGGGGTATGTCTGATGCTGCGTGGGATGCTGTGAGTGTACGTGTGTGTGTGTGTGTGAGAAATATAGAGATTGAGACAAATAGATAGAGAGAGACTGCATGCAAGATGAGAGACAGAACATGGGAAGAGAGAGAGAGAGCCGGAGAGAAGTCTAGGAAGCTGGAATGACGTGACTGAGGAGGAAATATGTGATTAGGCATGCAAGGGGAAGGAAGGAGAGAAGCTCTGCAAGAAGGACGAGGTGTGGTAAGGAGATAGATAGATAGATAGAGAGTGAGAGACAGATAGATAGATAGATAGAGAGTGAGAGACAGATAGATAGATAAAGAGAGCGAAGATACGATATGATAGAGATATAAAGATAAGAGAGATACCTAGGAAAAGGAGAGGGAGAGACAGAGACAGAGGGAAACGAAATGTAAAACCCCAAAACCAGAATTAGGGTGGACGGAGGAAGGGAAGGAATTGTGTGTACACAGATGTCAGCATGAAGAATCAGATTATGGAACTAGAGAAGAAGCAGGGGGACACAGGGTCAAGAATAGTCTAAAATTTGGAAATGGGTTTATGCCCATATAGATATTACAAGTGAAGATGAGTGTGAAAGAGATGTTCCGTTGGTGAATGAAATTATTAATGATCATAATCTTGAAAGTAATAATAATAATTGCCCATGTTTTTTAACTTGATAAAACGTTGTCGATTCATCAGTTTTATCACGAACACCACATTATTATCTACACATACAGTACTTCCCAACGCATCTATGGTTAGCATGTAAAAGGATTTTCTGGTAGCAGTCATATGGAAGTAATATAGATATATTTTTCTCACGTATACATTATATTAATTTTGACCTTTTAAGTTATCGCTATCATTAACAGTTACTCTAACAACGAATACCTACATACGATTTTCGGGCAATAAGTATAATCACCCTTTTCAAAGTTGTTGATATTGGAATGTCATAATAAGAAGTCAGATTCTGATAGGAAAAGATACATTGTAATTGGACCCTACATATGAAACACAGAGAGAAAGAGATAAATAAAAAAATATATAGTAAAGCGAACGAACTACTAAAGATAATGAAACAAATGAGGGGGAAATAAGATACGGCATCAGGAAGAAAGCGAATGAGTTGAGACAAAGAGGTAGAAGTAGGAAGAGCATAGTAAGGAGCGCTAATGCCATCGACGATTAGATGAAAGAGTCAAGAGAGAGAGCAGCAAGCAAAAGGAGATGAATTATGGAGAGTAGTAGGGAGGAACTCAAGACGAAAAGGCAAGAAGAGATTGAGGGGGAAGGAGAGGAGGAGTCATGGGCAATTGAAGAAGGAGAGAGTACATGAGGGAAAGGAACGAAGGGGGAGAGAAGAGAGGAGAGGAGAGGAGAGAGAAAAGTTAAAGCAGGATGAGAGGGAAGAATGAACAACACAAAGGATGGATCAGAGGGGAAAGGGGAAATAAATACGCTATGCATATTGAAAGGGAGAATAAGAAATATATTTAATACTTTTATGGATAGATTTTAGTTTCAAAGAATGAGCGAACCGGAGGAAAGGACAGAAAGGAAGAGAAGGGAAGGGTGGCAGGTTACTTTATAATATGAATGGAAGGAAGGGGAAAGTTAAAAGAAATGCATTACCGTATACAGCACACTCGTAGATAAAATTTTGTCTTTGTGCGAGAGAAGAATGAATAGCATAGAATAGGTAAAAGATAGAGAGAGGAAAGAAAATATACCTTGCATAAAAGAAAGAAACCAGAAAGACATGCTAAGCTCATGGGCGTTATAATATTTTGTAGAATAACGCCTGCACCACACGACACTGTTATCCCCCCCAAAGTAAATAAAAAAATAGAACCCAAAAGAAATTTACTGCTGTTAATATGTAGTTAACGCACTTGCAAAAAGGGGGAAACGGGTTATTAACACGTATTAATTTGTTGTTATAACTAGCCTATATATATACTCCACTGAGGAACATGGTATATCCCTTAACATGGTATCTCCTTTTACATGGTATCTCCTTTTACATGGTATCTCCCTTTACATGGTATCTCCCTTGAAATTCTACCTGGTATCAGTTTCTTGTGTGACCTTTTCTCCCAATATATACATGCATACATACATATACGGTCTGTGTCAATAGTTCTTACCCACCCACCCTTTTGAAAACGTAAAGCCCGAATAAAAGAACCGGCTTAAGCAGTTCTCAGGTTCGTTCCTAATCCTATCTATTCGAAATCCTTTGGGTACGGACCGCAACCCTACAAAGAAACACGAAATATATGTTATTCTTACTTCTATAAATTATATAAACAAACTTATAGAAACTACCGAAAAGGACTTGATTGATTATGATCACGAGATAATTATGATGCAATGTTTATTCTTTTTTACATTTGTTACAATAGACAAAGAAAGCGTTTTAGTATCACGGATCAGGTGTTATTGAGGGATGATATTTCTTCTCTTTCCTGGAAATTTAATTCGATGAGTGACCTGACAGTGTGAAATACCTGTTATGTTACTTCATGGGGGATTGCTACACGGTGCAAAAATGCTATATAAAATTAATACCTGCGCAAAAAGCTGTAAATAATCAATACTTTGTACTGTAGGTCCGCTTTCAACATGCAACCGGATATATTCTCACATCATGTTACTTTCCAGGAATACTGTTGAACTGTAGCCACGAAGGAATCCGTAAGCAGCTTGAATTCGCTTATCCGTTAAAGTTGTACCATCGATCTCGGCCCATGAATAACCTAAGACAGGGAGGATAAATATCTCGAGCACTTTGTTTTATTCCGCCGCCATGTGTGTTAAGTACCAGAGAAATGGAGGATAAACTTCTCGAACGTATTATTTGTTCTGTCATGTAAGCCTCAGTAACGTCCCCTTTAATTAATAGTGTTTAATATGAAAAGGATACTCATGAATTAAAAATAAGGATGTTGTAGCAAGTTGTTGATGTATAGTTTTATCCATGCAGAGCTGAACGTGTAACTAACTCCCTTACCTGTGTGTCTTCCACCTGGTCATGTTTACCTGTATAGCTTCAGCCTTGTTTCACTCATTTGTATCATCTACTTTTATCCATTTACTTATGCCCTTACTATCGTGCCTTTTTTTTTTTATCAGTCTTCATTCTACCTTGGCCTTCTCACCTGACTCACCTCGATGTTGCGGTGCCTAATATCCATCAATTAATCCATCTCGCCTGACTCCACCATCTATCTAGTACACGTATCTTGCTCTGCTTGTGTGTGTTGTATTTCCAGGTTTTTTTCACCCTCTTCTCTTCTCTCATCTGTGGACCTGCTGTAATGTTCTCCCCTCCTTCACAGACATCATCAACATTCCGGAGCTCGTCTGTCTCATGTTTTTTTCTTATTTTGTTTTCTTATTTTATCTGTGAGCGGCGAGGATGCTATTTTTAATTAACCTTTTCTGTGCTCTCAGAGGAATGACTCGTGTGTCGCTTCTAGTGAGGTTCCTTGGTTGACATTTAAGTGTAATTATTGTAATGCACTGTTACATGGATGAAAGAATAACAATGGAATTTATTGAGGATTCTTTAATAAATATCTTCATGAAATCTTTCTAAATTGGTGGGGCTATAATAATTATTGAACTGTATTTTTCCATTTTTTTTCATGAGCAATAGACGAGAAAGTTAAAGAAATTATGAAACTTCTGCCAAGTTGAATGGAAGAACAATTTCTTTCATAAGGCATTTGCTCCATTTTGAGGGTGATCCGGGCCCAGGAAATTCCCCTCATGAATTATCCAAACGAGACGGACTGGATGGGTTCCCAGATTTAAGAGATGGCCATGACTCTCTCTCCATTTGAAATACAACTACGGTAAATATGCTTGCAAGAATCGGACCATATGTCATTGATGATTCGGACGTTATTGGAGGTTGAAGGATTAAATATTGTCTCATAAAATATAAGTTATATTCGTTAAATGTAAGAATATTAACGGTGCACGTGCTCAATAATGATGATACTAATAATAAATAGGACATGAACGAGACAGCTAGCATATGATTGATGTCTCAAGAAGTTTCTATATACACCGGTTCCAATTTAGACACAGCCTTTCTATAGGAATTATACATAACGATATCAATATAGACACAGCCTGTAGAGGAATTAAATATAAGGGTTTCAATATAGACACAGTATGTAGAGGAATTAAATATAAGGGATTCAATATAGACACACACAGCCTGTAGAGGAATTAAATATAAGGGTTTCAATATAGAAACACACTGCCTGTAGAGGAATTAAATATAAGGGTTTCAATATAGAAACACACTGCCTGTAGAGGAATTAAATATAAGGGTTTCAATATAGACACACACTGCCTTTAGAGGAATAACTGAGCTGGGAAGGACCGAGTACCACCTGAGTGCCAATCATCCTCTCACAATACCCCTCTTGTGACCTCTCCATGCAGTGCCCCCTCCTCCTCCCCAGACATACCTGCATATGCACCTGCCAGAACTCAATCCGTTATCATAAGTGGATGGAGGTATCTTATTGTTATCCATCTCATACCGTAAATTTAGACTATTGTATCTCTGTTGTTATTTTTGGTGGGTTTGTTCATTGTTCTGTTATATTGTAATACTGTATATATAGTGTGTGTAAAGTAGTTGTTGTTGTTGTAAGTTTGTTAAGTTGTTTTCTGAGGTAATTTTGAATAGATGTATTTCTTACACTAGTATCGTATTTACACTTGTGATTTAGAGAGATGGTTTTATGAAGAAGCTGACAAATAAATTAAACGAACCCGTGAAAAAAATAAAAATAAAAATTGTGATGCAACGAAAGTGACGAATTCCCATGGATGGAAAACTGTCTGTCAGGATTACCCTTTTTCAGTGACGTATTAAATTGTCACAGTTACGTAAAGTGTGACAGAACGGGAACTCCAGTGGGTCGGAGTGTAGTGAGTGAATGAATGAATGTTTGGCCTGGTGACTGGTTGACCTTCCATTGCAGGTGAGTGACGCTTACATGGGATTTCTGTCCGTTGTTAGTCAGCGGGAAAAAATTACTCCCTTTTATAATGGACGTGTGTAGATAGATTCATCCATTTTTTTTTTATTATTATATTTGCGCATTTTCGTTTTGCTTTAGTGTTATGAAAGCTTTGTTTTCAATATGGAGACACTTTTATGTTTTTTTTTAATGTAATTAAAGTTCTAAATGAAAGGACAAAAACTGATTTAAAAAAAAGTATAATTCCCCTTCATTTGAACACTGTTTGTAGTTGGCATAAAATTTTCCGCTTGATGCTTGATATAAAATTCCCCTACTGTCATGATTAATGAGATTCATGATTAGAAGGTTGAAAATGATGATTATGGTTGTGCATGTTTGAATATAATTATAATGATCTGGATTTTGGTTGCATGTGTTTAGATGAAAAATAGTACAAGAATAAACTAATGAGGGACCGACTACACTATGAAGTCTTACACACACACACACACACACACACACACACACACACACACACACACACACACACACACACACACACACACACACACACACACACACACACATAGAGGGATAGGCCTAGCTGTTGTTGATGAAGGTTTACGTAAAATAGGAATTTCTTTGGCAGTATTCAACTCTTCCACTTCCTCAGTTCAGAGCTTCATATATACCAGGCAAATATATCAATCAGGGTTATGAGCGACTGTCATTTTCTGCACGGGAGAATCTTCGTAGCAACGAAATCATTACAAGACAGACCAAACAAAGTAGGTACAGTCATGGTCAAAAGCCCTGCAACCTGGTGAATAAAAGCGAGCCATTTGATTGAATTTTATGAACCAATATTGCAGAGATCAATCAACAGCTATAGTTTCGGATTATTTTTCGAAGCCCTGTCATTGGAAGGTGTTGCAGGACTATTGATCATGACTGTACTGTACCATCATGTAGTGCAACCACAACTTACTGACCTAACCCAACAACATGCCTGCATCTAGATTCGTTCCTATAAGACTCAGAACGACTTGTGTTTTGGTGCCCCCGAAGTTTGCCGTGTTCCATTTGCCTTAATCTGAAGGTCGCGAATCATTCTTCAGCCATCCCAGGCCGTGTAATTTCCTCTCTCAACCCCCAGGTAAAAGAGCCCCCTGTCTCATTACCCCGTCTCCCTTATTCCTTCGTCCCTCTCTTTTCGTCGGGGCCTTGTTTTCTCGTGTCTCATGCAATCGCCTCATGAGATGGTGTTCTGTCTGCCTGTCTGTCTGTTTGTCTGCTTGTTTGTCTATCTCTTTCTTCCTCTTTTATTTTTCTTCTCTCAATGCATACATGTGTGTGTGTGTGTGTGTGTGTATGTGCACGTGGAACATTTGTGTGTGTGTGTGATTGCGTGCGTGTGTAAGTGTTTATCTGGGTCATCCCCCACACGATCTGCATTACTGCCTGTCACTCTTCCTCCTCCACAGTCACTTTCCATTTTTCTTGTCGTGTTTATGTATCACTGCTTCTTTTCCACGTGTCCCCTTCCTCCATAGTCAAGTCATTTCCATCGGTTATTTTATCTTTCTTCCTGCGTCGAAACTCTATCACCGATTTTGCCCAACATTCAATTTTCATAAATGTATGTATTATGGCCAGGAAAACTCTTTCGTTTCTTTCACCACAATTTATGTATTCTAAATTTCATCTAACCTACCTACTTGCCTAAACACCCATCTATATACGTACACTTGCCTACTTACCTACCCATCTACCTACCTACCCACCCATCTACCTTCATACCATTCCTCCAAGGTTCATGCTGCTAAGTATTCAATATGTGATTCTTGTCGTACAGTGTTTGTAAATCTGTAGTACCTAATTCCTCCAAACTATTCCACCATTATTATTGTTAATGTGGTTTTGTTTCCTGACATAGTTTGGAGGAATCAAGGCACTCCAATGTACCAAAAGTGTACAATCCCCTTAAGCTTCAGTGACCAGGTGGATATTCTTAATTACACTCGGTTCCAGGGCCCCAGACAGCAGCCATCCTGCCTTAAGTGCCACCATGGGCTGTATTAGAAGTGCCTGGGAGTGCCTGCCTTCCTGCAGCTTACACGCAGGCAAACATTTTACCAGGTTGGTTGTTGTTGATGAAGGTTTATGGTTGTACGTGTCTCCTGACTACACACACCTTCTCTCTTTCTTTTCTCATTACTTTCCTTCCTCTGTTTACATTTTCCTTTCCTAGAGATGTTGGTGGGTGAACTGTAATTATGTCGATCCTGTTTGAAAATAGTTTAATTAAAAAGCTCACACACAAAGTAATATTGTTTGGCGTCGGCACATTTTTACAATGAAAGTACACATTGTTCAACTCCTAAAAGTCCTGGAAACAATTTTGTGTCCATGTATAGTTGGTTACTTGTGTATTGTTAGTCCGATATTTAAAAATGTTCATACTAATTTTACCTGAACATAGTAGTGGACAATATTGATATTATAAAATGTTCTTTTCTTCTTAACATATTTTTCTATCCAATAACTCTTGATTTACATATTTGTAATTCTATTTGTCTGTGGGCATTTTTATTCAGCTGCTTCGGTAAACATGAGTGTTGTAAGCCCTCCATCCTGACCTCGTTATTGTTGTTGCTGTTGCTACTGTTGTTGTTGTTGTTAACGTTAGGGCTGCTGTTGCTGCTGTAGTTATTGTTTGTTGTTTATTTTTACGCTGACGCAATTGGTTTTTATGTTGTTTGTGCAGTTGTATATATCTGTTGATACTGCTGCGTGTTAATATTATTTCTGTTGATACGCTTTTTATTGTTGAGAATGTTTTCATTGTTGTTTTCATTATTGTTTTCATTGTTGTTTTCGTTGCTGGCGATATTTTAAGCTTGAGTTCCTTTACCTTCAATTGATGTTGTTGGTCGTTTTTCTGTTCTTAATTAATAATGGTGTTATATTGTTGTTAATGCTGGCCTCTAGAGTTCATGTCATTATTTACATACATAAATACATACATACACACACATATATACATACATACACACACATACATACATACATAAATACATACACACAAACACACACATACATACATACATAAATACATACATACACACATAAATACATACATACACACAAACACACACATACATACATAAATACATACACACACATACACACACATACACACACATACATACATACATACATACATACATACATACATAAATACATACACACACATACATACATATATAATACATACACACAAACACACACATATATAATACATACACACAAATACATACATACATACATACATACATTAATACATACACACACACAAACATACACATCTCATATCTTTGTTATTGATACCATAGCTTTAGGTACTCGTATGGTTATTACACCTGGTTAGGTTTGTAGGTTTCCATCCCAGCCGAGTGGAAAATTAACCAAGCTCTGAAGAAAACCTTGATACCATATAAGCTGTGGTCGGGGGGCTGGAAAATTAATTATTTCTAGTTACTCGAGCAAGATGGAAATGAGACACACATGTAGCCTATATACCGTACCTGTATGTTAGGGTTACACACACACACACACAGACTCACGTACACTAGCACACACACACGCTCACATACACTAGCAAACACACACACACACACACACACACACACACACACACACACACACACACACACACACACACACACACACACACACACATAGAGATACAAACATAAATAAAGGTCCACACTCCTTGTATATTGTATGTGAAAATCAATTATACTCTATTATATCATTAAAATATACAATAGTTGACTTGCTGATGGAGGATTCAAACTGACAAATAAAAATATTCTTAATTAAGCAAAGGTACCGTCCAGGATTATGAAAAAAAAAAATATATATATATATAACTAGCCAACTTGTTTTGCCTTGATGAATATGGTGAGGTTTAAATATTCCCTGGCCCGGTTTTCATCATTGTCTTAATTAAGAGAGAGGAGGCATAAGAATATTAAGAATAATACAGATTTTTTTTTATTATTTTCCATAGTGCGTGAAATTATGTTTGTGTCTTTTGACCTCTCCTGTTAGTGTGTGTGTGTGTGTGTATGTGTGTGTGTGTGTGTGTGTGTGTGTGTGTGTGTTGTATATCCATATCAATGTTGCGTGTCGGTGTGGTTTTTTGCTCCACTTGGCTCTCTTATGTAAATAATGGGTTAGCGAGTGACCTGAGGCGGCAGTGGTCTGGGATGAAGGAGAACCAGTCAGGTGAGGCCAAGTCACCGGGGAAAGAAAAGGATAACAAAGATCTGACTCGTTGGAAGTGAAGGGGAACTAAGCCGGGTGAGTCAGGGTGGCAAGAGTGAATAATGGATGGAGTAAGACAGTAGAGTTTGCAGTATGTGATGTGATGTGAGTGTGACATGGTATACGAGAGTGAAACAGGCAGGGAAGTGTGTGGGAAGATTGTGGAGCATGTTATTGAGTATATGCAGGGTGCTAGTGTGGAGCCTTGAAAATGATAGGAAACAGCAGGTAAACAGGAGAGTTGTATGAAGGATGTGTATGAAGGATATGTATGAAGGATGTGTATGAAGGATGTGTATGAAGAATGTGTATGAAGGATGTGTATGAAGGATGTGTATGAAGGATGTGTATGAAGGATATGTATGAAGGATGTGTATGAAGGATGTGTATGAAGAATGTGTATGAAGGATGTGTATGAAGGATGTGTATGAAGGATGTGTATGATCTGAAATGCAAGGCGAGTCATGGTGTTCCGAAGGGTAGAGTAAATCACACTGACAGCTCAAGCAAATGATGGGCAAATCGAAGATAGGGAAGGTCTAGTCAGTCAATGAAAGATGGTCAAATTCTAGATACGCAGTTTTTGCCAGGATATGTGAAAGGTTGGAATGGTGTGCATGGTGGGTGTGGCATGGGCAGGCAGGGATGAGTGTATACAATGGGTGATATGGCTCCCTCCTGGTTTGACTGTTTGAACAAGTGGCTTCAGGTGGCCACGAGGTTTAATTGCTGCCCTGTGTTAGTCTCTCTTTATGGTTTGTTGACAGACGATGGACACGACGGTAAAAATACGGTGAAGCATTATATCATATTTGGACACACATACTTCTTGCTTGTTGTATGTAAGTGTGCTTGCCTTTTGCGCGCGCGTGTGTGTGTGTGTATGAAATATTTTTATGATACCCAGGGCTATGAAAAAAGAACAGTTAAATGGTTGGTGAAAACCGTGAAAGGGAATAAAGAATATCCTGGTAGAAAAAGGGAATAAGAGGGGAAAGTCAAGATGATATAACTTAAAAAATATTCAATACAAGTTTAAAAAGTTCGAGTGAAATGGGTCAAGGAGAAGGAACGTGTGAATGGGACAGTATGTGAGAAAAAGAGTAAAATGAGGGGACATAAAAGGAAAATGAATTATAGAAAAGTAATATAAAGTGACAGGAGAGTGTAGGAATTATTGGAAGAGGAGGAAATCATCTTAGATTATAAAGAAAATACGTGAAATTCAGAGCAGAAGAGAAATGAAGACATAAAACGGAGTGAGTACAGTTCAAGGGGATTAAAAAACTTATAGAGTGAAAATGGGATAACAATGAGGGAAACATAAAAAAGGTAGAGGATCGAGGTGAAAAAAATAGAGTATAGAGAATGACTATAAAAGTAGAACGAAAAATGCATGATATCACGTGGGAAAAAAATATGTACTGAATTATTGAAAACAAAAGTAAGAATAAGATATAAGAAAAGAAAATAATATGTTGGACTGGTTTAAGAAAGGGGAAGAGGAAGAACGAGAGGAGCATAAAACTTAAAATGTTAGTCTGTATACAACTCACTATTTATTTTACTACTCCTCCTTCCCGTTAACATTAGATTTTTACATGTTGGATAGCATACATGTATACTGCTGCTAATGTAAATTTACATTATTTAAAATACCATTATCGATTGAAATATATTTTTAGAATGTAACTGATAAATAGTGTTGTTTACAGTAGTGTATAAATAATGATTATGCTTGAAAATATTTGAAGCTGCACGGTAAATTTACTTGTAACATAAATTTTGTGTTTTGAAGTAAGCGCTATTATGCTAATAGCGGGAAATATGTAGGTCAGTGTGAACAATGATACCACTTAAAGGAACACGAGGAAAATGAAAAAAGAAAAGAAAAAAACATAGTAAACATTGCATAAGATGATGTGCTACATTATGTGTTTATAGTGGAGGACATATTATGACAACACTCTGTCTGTGTGTATGTGTGTGATTTTTAGATTGGATGAGGGAGGAATGCAGCGTTGGCAGGGAAAAATGTAGTCAGCAAAATTTCGAATAGTGTTTGAATTTCCAAAAAAACTCTGTTATCACTCCGTGTCCAAAACAAGTTGCGAGAGCCAATTTATAGATTCCCGGGTACTACGACACATTGTTATTAAATTCAGAATTAGTGTACTTTACTACAAAGCTGAAAATGTGCTCAGTGTTTCGACGCATGACTTCATATGTACATGTTTGATATATTAGTGTTATACCTCGTGTGTGTCCATTTATTTTAGCGCAAAACTTTAAAAAATATATATACCTAACGTGACGGAACTTCACTAAAGCTAATAGAATGGCGAGCACAAATTGCTAAACACGACCATTTTCAGTGGAGCCTCTCCCGTGGCCATCTGTCAGGGTACACCAACACTCATGAATATAGGTCCACTCTAGACTCGTCACTCATTCCACTGTCACCACTCACTCACTCGCTAGTCCCTCATTCCACCGTCACCACTCACTCACTCACTAGTCCCTCAATCCACCACTCACTCACTCACACACTAGTCCCTCATTCCACCACTCACTCACTCACTAGTCCCTCATTCCACTGTCACCACTCACACACTCACTCACTAGTAACTCATCCCACAATCACCACTCATTCACTTGTCCCTCTCCCCACCACCATGCACTCCCTCACTCACTAGCTCGGCTCTCACTCAACCCTCACCACTACCACTCACTCACCAACCCACCCACCCACCCACCCATCCTTATCACTCCCCCCTCACCCTACCCTCATCTCTACCCCTCACTTGTTGGTTCTCATCCTCCCTTCCTTTATACAATTGCTGTCCCTAGCTATTACCAACATCATTGTGCTCCTTATTTTATCCTGGCGAAAATGCACCGATTTCCTCATTTTATTTCGTGATTTTTTCGGCAGGTGTAATGCAATGCAGGACAAATTACTTACTTCATTATTACATTTATTTATTCCTCACTATTTACCCTGAATCAACCCATTTCACTCCACACTTTCCATTCCTGTACGAGCTTCCTCCCCTCCCTCCTCCCCTCTCTCCCTTCTATCCTCCCTCCCTCCCTCCCTCCCTTCTTCCCTCCCTCCCTTCCACAGCTCTCGACCCTCTCATCCTCCACTCACCTTCCTCCCTCATCCTCACATTCTTATCAACTCAGTCAGCAAGGGACAAATTGGAAGGCGCTCTGTAAAGGGTCTATCACGCTGGCAGATATTTCCTTCGTCCCCCGTCCTTCCTTCTGCGATCCAGAGGCATATTTGTTCAGGCTAAACTCATGGATGTCCTTGAATCCACCAACACGTGTCACAGAGCAGAGGAAAGCTGAATTTCACCTGAGGACGTGTGTATGTTTGTGTGTGTGTGTGTGTGTGTGTTTGTGTGTGTGCTAGTTTGCTATGACCTCGTAACACAATTGTATAAGAGATGAAGCATTCACAGGCACAAACAACCAAGCATCAGAAGTTCAAAGCAACGAGGAACAATGCTTATAAGGTCAAGTTCAATTTTAGAAGTTCAAAGTCATTTAGAGACAATACAGAACACTGCACTACGAGTTTGTAAACCTTCAATAAACTGCTCTCAGGTCAGTACACTAGATATATCAATGTGTGGAGTTGCTGTCCTCTATGACATCGTAATGCAATGGTAAACACTGTGAGAAAGATGGAGCTAGGAGAGTGCTTGGTCAGTTTGCCTAGTAGTAAGGGGACATACTCTTGTTGGCAAATTGGAAAGTTACTTATTCCTCCAAACCATGCCAGGAAACAGACGCCGTTAAGGTTACCAATAGGGAATCCGTTTCGTGGCATAGTTTGGAGGAATCAGTAACCAACCAATTCACTATAACGAAAGAATCTCCCCTTAACTGTATATCCACCCACCTATGCAAGGCTTGAGGGATGTGTGTCATCAGCCTGGGTAAACAAACTCCTGTGTGCTGGTTTATCAAGTGAAGGGAAGGGTAGAAGGTCCGTCAGGTTAAAAAAAATTACAGTCATGATGAGGAGTTTCAATATGTGTGTGTTTGATTAAGTATTCGAGCGACATAATACAATACCTATGCTGACAGATATACAAGAGAACTCATGCAAATAATCTGGAATCCTTAACTCAAATGTTGGCGGCTCTGAAGACGAAATGAATTAATACAAAACAGAAATGATTGATGTTAACCTTTAAGAGAGATCAGACACTAAAAGGTAGAGGGTGCAACAAGTTCATCAAGGAATCTAATCAATATTTCACTGTAGTTGGTCATATAACTTTTCATCAGTGGAACATCCATCAGGAGTTTGAGAAGTTTTCTCAATAGTTTTTACTCGGGAGCGTTTAACGGCAGCTTCGAGAATTTAAGAAATCTCAATAAAATAATAGAATGTCTGAACTCCGTTACATCTAGTGACGCTGTCCAGTTTCTATTTTGCATAACGCTACATCCAGCCAGTAACGTTGTCCAGTTTCTATTCTGCATAACGTGACAAGATGAAATTCCACAAAAGTGAAAACGTTCTTATTGAATCATATATTATAACTACTTCTACCTAATGCCGAGGATACAATGTTTAAATTGTGATGGGAAGTCTGTCTATGCTTTGAAAATATTTAACTGGTCACATCTTCTGTTCTGAATGAAACAAAACATTTATCTTCCAGCCACGTGGCACGTTGTGAATTTATTGAACAAACTGCCATGGGAAATAGCAGAGCATAATGCTGGACTGACATTCGAAAATCGCTCGGATAAATATTTTACCTCGAATCCCCATTTAAGCATGTTCACGCCAGAATAATAACGCAATCCCAGGTCACCAGCCATTCTTTGTTTTTTTGTTTTTTCCTAATTTTATCTCACCAGTTTCATGATTCCATTTTTTGCATGGACATTATTGCCCTGAAAATAAATGGTTTTTAATTAACCGAGTCCGGGATTCTTTTTTTCAGAACTGAATAATATCATGACCGAATATTTATTTATATATCTACTCATAAGACGTCCCATATAATATAAACTACTACACAGAACGTTAATATAAGTAGAGCTGTTTTATCAATGCATCTTTCCGTATGTTATAAAAAATTTAATAGGTACCGGTAAATGAGATATATTTTGTTTAATCTTTGTCCCTAAATAAATGGGAGACGTGACCTAAGTCTGGTAAACCGGCCGGGAAGGAGGGGGAAGAAAGACTTAAGAGGTGTGAATGAAAAGGGACCATTGAAGGAAAGGGTGTAAAGAGAAGAGTTTGAAGGTGTGTGGTTGGGGTGGATTCGAGAAAGCAGTAAGAGTGAAAATTAGTCCATTACGTTGCACCTCTAAACACACACACACACACACACACACACACACACACACACACACACACACACACACACACACACACACACACACACACACACACACACACACACACACACACACACACACACACACTCGCTCGTCCAGTTGTCTCTTTCTATCTCTCTCACGTTATCTGTCTTTAATCTCCTTCTCCTTCTTCTATATCTCTGACTCTTTGCATTTTCGTTTTTTATCTTTTTTATCTTCTCACTTTTCATAATCCCTTCCTTCCCGTCTCTCATATTTGTAATCCACATCAGCTCTTTTCACTTAACCAACTTTCTCTCTCTCTCTCTCACTTATCCAACTTTCTCTCTCTCTCTCACTTATCCAACTCTCTCTCTCTCTCTCTCTCACTTATCCAACTCTCTCTCTCTCTCACTTATCCAACTCTCTCTCTCTCTCACTTATCCAACTCTCTCTCTCTCTCTCTCATGTGGAAGTTTTTCATGGTTTGCACATCAATTAGGCTGACTCTCATATTCATCATGTCCTCTCACTCCCACTCACTCATTCATTGTCCCTTCCTCTCTCTCTGTCACTCTCTGTGTCTGTCTCTGTCTCACTATCTTTCTCTGTCTCTCTGTCTCTGTTGTCTCTCTCTCTCTCTTTGTCTCTCTCTCTCTCTCTCTGTCTCTCTCTCTCTCTTTGTCTCTCTCACTCATTCATATATATATTTTCCTCTCATTCACCCTTTTAGTTCTTTGCCTGCGACTCGACCTTCACCATCTTTATACATGAATGAATGCTTTCACCGGCGGTCCTGTCATTTTTGTTCTTGTTATTATTCGTGGATATATCATCTGGCATTATTAGCTCAAGCATGAAATGATCTAAGATGAGAGCCATTATTTGTGAACCTATTCGTGTAGGACCGATATTTATTCCCTGGACGTCAATAGTGTTTCCCTCTAAGAGTCTAACAGGAGAAAATAATTTATAATTGTCTCGTGTTAGTAGGAGCTAAAAATCATCAGCTGTTACTATATAGGGTTTGCATCTCGTATGTATGTACAGTCACGAGCACTAATAAGTATTCAGGTGTGCTTCCAATACCTACTGTATATATATAGAGAGACAGTAAATAAATGCACAATAAAGATCTCCATTGGAATTGTTTCGTTGGTGAATTGGACTGTTCAAATCTTCAACCAAAGCTGTATAGTTATTAGTACTCTTGACTGTACAGTATATATAAATTTATCCCTCATTAATCTAACTCTCTCTGCCCCTCATAATCAAGTAGTTATGTTCCCTGTGATTTTTTCCTCTTCTTTCATGCCGCCTCATATTCTCGTACTCTCTTTTTTTTTTTTTTTTTACTTCTTTTACTTTCGTCATATTCCTTTGGCCTCCACTTCTCGCTGGCTCGTTAATTCTCTGCTTTTTATTTATCTCTCTTCATCGTTTTTCATTTTCTTTTATTATTTTATAAGAAGGTAATCAATTATTTCCTTTTTATTTTATTGTCGCTTGATATTTTTCTTCCAATGCAATATTTTTTTATACTCACGTTTGATATACATGTATTCATTTGTTTATTTATATATTTATTTATGTGTTTATTATTTTTTACATATATTTATTCATTTATCTAATTCTATATTGAGAGAGGAATGAGGACTAAAGGCAAGAAGCTCGTTTGATATCCGGACCTTTGATATGAAAAATGGAATACGAGAGGTCTGAAATCAGCTCCAATTACGTCAGTCTTCCTTGTTCGTCCATATCGCTTTCTCTCTCGTTCTTTTCTAGTCGTTTATCCCTCCTCCTCCTCCTCCTCCTCCTCCTCCTCCTCCTCCTCCTCCTCCTCCTCCTCCTCCTCCTCCTCCTCCTCCTCCTCCTCCTCCTCCTCCTCCTCCTCCTCCTCCTCCTCCTCCTCCTCCTATTATTCTTTTTATTATTTTCATCTTAATCCTCTTTGTCCCTGTTTATCTCTTCTTATAGAATTTTTCTCTCCTTGTCTTATTTTTGCTTTTTTGTTTATTTTCCGTTGTCCTTTTGACTCCCCTTCTACTCATTGTTGTTTTTCTTTACCTTCTCGAAAATCCTTAACCCTGACTTTTTTTTTTTCATTCTTTCCTTATTTCCCCTTTTTCCCAATTGCTTCCCTCACTCTACACTTCCTTTCCTCCCCCTCTTGCTTTCTCTTCTCACTCCGCTTTCCTCTTTTATATTTGCATTTTCACGGTTCTCTTTGATCTCTCCCTCTACCTTCTTTTGTTTCTTCCCTTCTCTTTCCAGTTAGTCTGAAGGGAGTAGTAAGCCGCTGTTGGCATTTTACAAGACCACAAATTCCCTTGAAAACAGTGAAGCAGAGAAGCGTATACAGTACTTCCTTAGTAATTGTTATCTCCTTTGGTTTGAGGAGACTGTCTTTAGCATACATTTTTGAAATCCAGATATACTCGAAAAATTATGCAAAATATTGTACTGTACTTCTTTAGTAATGGTGATCTAATTTGTGGTACATTAATTTTGTTTAAGGATTTTTTAGAAATTTGACCTCCCTACATTTACCAAGTCCACATATTTTCGAGAGACTATGTAGGGAGGTTTACAGTATATCCTCAGTAATGGAGATCAGTGTTGTGGGTGGCATTGTTTTGAGGATTCATTAGCATACAATTAGCCAGCAATATGCAGCTCCCTTCACTCTTTACAGCCAATTACTCGCCTCTTCTGTGCCAGGCTTATTTCAGTAGTTCCTCTTACTCGTATCTCCCCTTCCTCCTTATTCTTCTCTTGCTATTTTATTGTCATTTTGCTCTATTTTATATCCTCTTTCCTCCCTCTCTTTACGGCCTTCTTTCGTCTTATTCTAATCCCTTTTTATTCCTTACCTCTTTCCCTTCATTCCTTCCCTTATCTCCTATACACAATCATTTCTCTCCTTAGGTATTCTTTGCCTCTCCTTCCATATCTCTCATCCTACTCTCCTCTTTTCTCTTTGATCTCTCCCATCTCCCCGTCCTCTTTTCAGTCCCTTCCCATCCCCTCTACCTCACTCACCTCTCACCTTTCCTTAGCTTATATTATTCACCCCTAACCTTTCCTATCAGTAGCCTACCATCCCACCCTCAACTTTTATTTTGGCATTCTTAATATACCAAAATTTATGGATTTTTACTCGCACTACTGATCTTGTCCAACTCTCTCTTTCTCTTTCTCTCTCTCTCTCTCTCTCTCTCTCTCTCTCTCTCTCTCACACACACACACACACACACACACACACACACACACACACACACACACACACACACACACACACACACACACACACACACCCATCCCATCTTCCTTCCTTTTTGCCGTCTCTTTGTATCTGTCTATTACACACACACACACATATCTCTGACTTCTATCCCATCTTTTCACCTTCACCCTTCTGTCCTACACTCAACCTCTCTCTCTCTTTTATATCCTCTGTTACTGCGACCTTGATTCCCTCTTATACGTGCACTCTCTCTCTCTCTCTTTCTATTTATCTCTATCTCTCTTTCTCTCTCTATCTATCTATCTATCTAATCTATCTATCTCTTTCTATCTATCTCCATCTCTCTTTCTATCTATCTCTATCTCTTTCTATCTATTTCTATCTCTCTTTCTATCTATCTATCTCTTTCTATCTATCTCTATCTATCTATCTATCTATCTCTCTCTCTATCTCTATCTCTATCTCTCTTTCTATCTCTATCTATCATTCTATCTATCTTATCTCCTTCCATAGTGATGATGAACTGCCCCTGCCCCCCCCTCCCCCCCCTCCCCCCTAACCCCTTTCATATATATACCTGTAATACCCAGCAGAATGTTTAACCTTTTTGCACCCAATATTCCCAACCCCTCGGGCAAACGCTTCATTTTTCCTCAACCTGGCATAATCTCATTAAACCAAACTCATTAATTTTCGACACATAATAACGTAGTCGGACGGCAATTATGATTAAGCAATATATAAACTACGCCGCTGGTTTTACCCCCCCTACCTCCCCCCCCCACCTCCCCCCCTACCCCGTCAAACCCCACTTGTGTGCAATCTCCCTAACCCCCGTTAACTGCATTTTAAGTGTACATTAAATATTCATTAGTTTTATCCCGAGAAATTGCGAAATGTTCCTGGCGACTCATTTGGGGAGGCGGCTAAAGGCTCGGGTTGTGTAGGGTTGTGTTGGGTTGGGTTAGGTTGGGTTATGGTGAGGTCATAAACGAGGTTGAAGAAGTCATAAGGTGAGGCAATGCTTGGCTGATGAGATGAATGCCTTGGTTAAAAATGAGGAGTGAATTGTTCTGATGGAAAAAATGGATTAAGGGTTGATTGGAGATTCAGATGACTTGGTAAATAAAATATAACATACCAATCAATGAGCATCTTCATGAAGCCCAGACTAAGGGTACAGCAGATGGGTTCAAGAGAAGATGAATAAGGGCACAAGGAAACGCACAGAAAAATACAGAAGGATATAAACAAGAAAAAAAAAAAAAAAAGAGATAGAGATAGAGATGGTAGATAGAACCTCTTAGGAGACCTTGCTAGGGGGCTGGATCTGTGAGAAAGAATAATATTATGGAGGAACGACTACGAGAGGAAAGATAAAAGGAAGGGTATTGTTAGAGTGAGTGGGAGGTAGAGATGGGAAGCACGGGAAAGGTAGTGTATAAAAGATGAAAGATGGAGAAAATATATGAGAAAATGTAAGAGTAGTGGTGGGGTTGGATGGTAGGAGATGGATGGTGTGGGGAGAGATGGTAAGCAAAGGTGTTGTACTGTACGTTGTTTAAGGAAGGAAGCTTAGTGGATGGAAAATAGGAAAGTATAATTATGAGGTTGGAGAGATTCAGGAGAGGGGTGACTGTGAGTGAAGAGGCTAGAAGTGTAGAATGAGAGGGGAAGGAAGAGAGATTATAGAGAATAATGTTAGCAAAGAGGAAAGCAATGGAGAGGTAAGAGAAGGAAGAAAGGAAGGAGGAAGGAAGGAGAGGAGGGAAGGAAAAAAATAAAGTAGTTAAGTAATGTACCTTGTTGGGGTCCCAGAGGGGAAAGGAGCGAGGGCAGAGTGAAGTAGAAAGATTGTGTGTGTGTGTGTGTGTGTGTGTGTGTGTGTGTGAGAGAGAGAGAGAGAGAGAGTTACATAGAGTTACATAGAATCACAGACCACAACAGACCTTACGGTCCACACGGGGTGATCTGATTAGAAGGTTACTGGTAGAGAATGAATATCTAGTCGTAGGTAAGAATAGCAAAGTAGAAGGCTCTCTCCCCACCCTCCAATCCCTCCGGCCTGAGCCGTACTGGAAATAAAGTTAGGAGTCAGAACCTTGTGGAGTTGGTAGAGAAAACTCCACAAGGAAATTTTATAGGAAAGATAGAAAGTAGTTGAAATTTGGCTAACTTGCCACCTGTAATGGGCAAAAAATTATTCATTAGTAAACATCGAAAGTCGGGGATTAGATGCAAGGTGTTTATCAAGGCGACGTTTGAAGCTATCTACTGTGTTACATTCTATTACGTTACGGGAAAGCCCATTCCATAAGTTGACGACTCGGTTAAAAAAGAAATTCTTGGATTCGTGTGAGTTAAAAGATTTACCTATGATTTTACAGCCATTACCTCTCGTGTAGTTTGATTGATCGATATTGAAATATTTGTTGCAGTCCATATTGTCTATGCCTTTGATTATTTGAATACCTGGATTAAGTCGCCTCTCAATCTACGTTGTGCTAATGGGAATAGATTCAATTCATTTAGCCGCTCTTCATACGTTTTGTTTCGTAGACATGGTATCATTTTAGTAACTCTACGTTGGACTCGTTCCAATTTTACTATATCTTTCTGGTAGTACGGGCACCAGGCTTGGACACAATATTCCATAAGGGGACGGAGAGAGAGAGAGAGAGAGAGAGAGAGAGAGAGAGAGAGCTGAGGAGGCTGAGAGTGGCAGGAGATAGTGAGGGAATTGGGAAGGTACATATAGTTAGCAAAGTGGAGTGGTGGTGGAGCAGAGGGGATGTCGAGAGTCTGGAGTGGAGGAAGGGAGAGAGAGACTCACATTAACTAAATTCCAGTTTGGTGTGCAGGTCCCTGAGCGACAACAGAGTCTCTGGCCGAGTCTCCAAACACTTTACTCAAGAGCTATACCTTTCTCTGTCCCTCTATACTGACATTAGCTTTTGTTTTTATTGTATCCTAGTCAATGTTTCCCCTAGTTTCTATTTTCATATATACTGTACTGTATATATATATATATTGGAGAATAATTGGAGAAGAAACGGGATATTTTGAATTAATGTCTTCAGGTGAAGTGAGGCTTCTGTTTATATTATATTCCCTTTTAATGTAAGCCAGGCTCTTGTTGCAGAACACTGGAGTCATGTAACATAACGTGGCCTTGTGTAATTCCGCTGCGGTTTGGGTTTAACGTTGTCCCAGCCAGAGTGTGCGTTTAGTGGCGGGTCGTAATAACTGACCTGGAAGTTGAGGTGCGTGTTACTACTACCTGTCCTGCCTCTACCACCCTTCTCACTCCTTTACTCCCCTCCTGCCTGTGTTACTACTACTTCCCCTGCCCCCACCACCCATCTCACTCCTTTACTTTCCTTCTGCCTGTGGGCTTACGAAGAGTAAAGTGAAAAGAGGGAACATTCTCGACGACAATAACGCATCCAACACCCCACCATTCACTCGAACGGAACTTGATTAGCCAAATGTGAATTTGGAGAATGCGATATTTTAATTGCTATCAGCATTAAATATCCGAACCGTCAAAACCACCCTCCATTATACTTAAAAGTAATCAATTATTAGAAAGTCCCTAATGACTGGAAATTAATAAATGTCACTCTTATATGTAATTATAAAGCTTTTGTCACATCCAGGTAATTATCATCCAGTAAGCCTAACGTGGGTAGTTTCCAAAATAACGGATTCCAGCATCAGAAAAATAATAGTGAGTTACCTATAAGAAAATAATTACCTAGAAGAAAATATGATCCCAGATTCACAACATGGTTTCAGCAACAGATGATGGTACCTAAACAACGGTCACTGTTTCTGTCCTGACCTTCCTCCCCTTCACCACTTCCCTGTCTCAAGTCATACTCCACTCTAGTACTTTATCCGTCTATCTTCTCCTCCTCATCTCCTCCTCATCATCATCTCCTCCTCTTATTCCCTCCTCCTCTCCTCCTCCATCTTCTCCTCCTCCTCCTGTTCCTCTCCCTTTTCTTTTATCTCTCTCCTCAGATCACTCCGTGTGTACCGTAAGGTCTGTTATGGTCTGTGATTCTATGTAACTCTGTAATTCTATGTAACTCTGTGATTCTATGTATATAACTCTGTGATTCTATGTATATAACTCTGTGATTCTATGTAACTCTTCCTCCCCTCCCCCTCCCCCCCAATTATCTACTCCCTACTATGTTCCAATTCTTTCGTACCCTTAACATTCGTACCTTTAATATTCGTACCCTTAACATTCCTCCTTCAATAATCTCACTCAACCTTCTCAATTTTTCCTCAACTATCCTTAGGAACTTTTTTATATGTGTTTTTATTTTCTATTATTTATTATTAATCTATTTATTTTATTTTTATTTATTTATATATTATTTTGCTCCTAAATCTTCTTCTGTATTGATTCACTCTTAACTCTGAATCTATCTACTTGTCCACCTCTCCTTCCCTTCTTTTGTTTTCCTTCCCTTCTCTTCTCTTCTCTTCCCTTCTCTTCTCTTCTCTTCGTTTCCTTTCCCTTCCCTTCCCTTCCCTTCCCTTCCTTCCCTTCCCTTCCCTTCCC
>JAWZYT010006666.1:40000-43461 GCA_034508575.1 Petrolisthes manimaculis
GTTTTCTACGTTTCTTCTTCTACGTTTAGCCAACTCTCTCTTTCCTCCTCTTTTCCTCCTTTTATTCTCCCTTTTCTTCCTTTTATTCTCCCTTTTCTCCTTTTATTCTCCCTTTTCTTCCCGTCTTGTACACATCACATCATCCTCTTTACTTTCCTCTCCTCTCCTCTACGTTCCAGCGACTCTCTCTTTCCTCCCCTCTTCCTCTCTTTATCCTAATATCGCCCATTCCCTGGCTCTCTCCCCCTCCCATCCAATCACTGCTGCTTGCTACTTTCATGCTTAATATCTTGGCTTTCTTTTAACCTTTTGCTCGCCCCTCTGGACTTTAACCCTTTCCCTGTGAGCATATCTGTGTTTAATTCCCTGGACTCTTTGGTCGTCTGTTTGTCTGACTAGCAGCCTCCTCCTTTATAGTCATTGTTATTATTTAAACCTTCAATATTCCCTTTTTCTTTCACACACATTCTCTCTCTGTCACTGTTTCTCTCTGTTTCTGTATCTCTCTGTTTCTCACTTTCACTCTCACTCTCTCTCTTTCTCTCTCTCTCTCTCTCACACACACACACACGTCACTGGGTCCTCTTGCACTCATTCTCCCCTCATTTCTCAATAACTTTTTCATACTCAAATTTATGCCCTCCCTCTTGTCATCCCAACTCGTGCCTCTGTTATTATTAGCATTATTTTTTATTATTTTTTTTTCTCTCACTTCATTCTTGAGTCTCCATTTCGTTTCTCGGGTCCATTTCAGTGCCCCAGTAACTCTTCACACATTTTAAGGCAATATTTTCAACTCGGCTCCTTCCTTCCTTCCTTTCCTTTGCCTTGGACATTCCTTCTTACTTCTCTGTCTGGTTTGCTTGTTATGAATCTTCTAGTTATAATCCTTTCCGTTTCTCCCACTTCATTCTGACTTTCCTCCTCCTCCTTCTTCTTCTGTATCTCCTTCCTTTCTTTCTTTTTTCAATTTCTCCTCTTTTTTTCTTACTTTTCCTTCTTTTTCATTTCTTTCTTTCTTCCTTTTCTTAATATCCTTCCAAATTTCCTTTTTTTTTTCCTTCCTTTTTTCCCCTTTTTTCCATTATCTCATACAGGGTTCTTTTATCTTTTCCTTCTTCCTTCCGTTTTTAGTTCCCAATCTTTCTTCATTTTACTTCTCTATTCTTCACATTTTTATTTCCTTGATATCATTTTTCACTTCTTCATTCCCTTGATATAATTTTTCCTCCATAATTCCTTCTCATTTTTATCTCCCTCCTTCCCCCTCTTTTCTCTCATTATCTTTTACCCATAATATCCACATGATTACAGTCTTCCATGATTTCTATTCTCCTGCCTTCTTAAATAATTATATCCACCAATTTAATATTATTGTTTTAGTATAATAATTATGCCACCACCTAACTTCACTCTATCCTCATTATCTTTCCTTCACCTGCTCTCCCTCCCTTTTGTCCTTAAAGGCCTTTGACTTACCATTGTTTTCCACATAATGGCAGTCAAGATAAAATAGATCCCAAAATCAGCCTCAAGACCACCATTAAAACCAAGACATTTATTATTTATTTATTTATTTATTGATCTTTATTTATCAATATTTATTTTTATTTATTTATTTATTTATTTATTTTTATTTATTTATTTATCTATTTATTTATGTATTTATATATTTATTTTTCTTTGGGACTTTCTATAATATTCATGTTTAGCTTTTCTACGTCCTGCACTTCTCTCTCCCATTCTACCATCTTTCCTCTCCCTCTCTCTCTCCCTCTCTCTCTCTCTCCTGTCCCCTTCCTCCCTTCCTTCCTACCTTCCTTCGTCATTCTTCATTTACTGTGTGTTCTACTCACTACTTCCACTCTCTCTCTCTTCATCTGTATATATCTGAATAAATTTGTCCCTCTCGTTTCATTTCTTTATCCCTGTGACTCCCTCTCCAGTCTTTTCCCCGTCTGCACTGCCATCTCTCGGCCTCTGTATAATTTTTCCTCATTTCTTTTTTATAATAATCATAGTCATTGCTTCTATTATAATTATATTTGCCTGCCTATTTTTCATTATTTCTGTTACCATTTACGTATCTACTTACATAATTATTATCTCCTTCTCAAGCCTTCCATCTCATCTCTCATCTCCTCCTCCTCCTCCTCCTCCTCCTCTCCTCCTCCTCCTCCTCCTCCTCCTCCTCCTCCTCCTCCTCCTCCTCCTCCTCCTCCTCCTCCTCCTCCTCCTACTCCTCCTCCTCCTCCTCCTCCTCCTACTTCCTTTCATATCTTGCTACATGTATGTATATATATTTTTGCCACTCACCTTAGTCCCTTCCCTCCCTGGGCCTCGTACTCTTCCTCTTCTCGCCACGACTTCAACTCTACATTTTCCGCCTCCCTGCCTGCCTCCCTGCCTGCCTCCCTGCCTCCCTGCTCCCTGCCTGCCTCCCTGCCTGGTCACTTTTTATCCCAGGGTTCCCTATTGCACTTCATTTTGTGCACACTAAATTTCCAACTTTGCTCACTTTCCATCTCGCACACTATAGGAGGGGGAAGGCATTGGCTGCAAAGTTGTGGGTAGTGTGCTTTACGGGTTTGGACGCTCCTTATGTCCCGAGCAAACAAATCTCTTTCCACTATTCTACTGTCTATTTTTTTTTTTTTCTTCTCTCTTGTCTCATTATCTTTTGTGGTGTGACTCGGGTCTTCTCTCTTATCATTGTCTTTTTCTTTACTTTTTCGTTCGTCCACTCACTAATCCATTTCCCATCTGTTTGCGTCCGTTTTCGTTCGTTTGTTATATTCCATTTATATGTTAGGTTCGTCCATGTTTTTCCCCCACAGCATCTTCCCGTGAATACAGAACACTTGTTTCTCCCACTTCATTTTTCTTTCATCCGCCGTACCATCATCTGTATTCCTTCCTTCCTTCCTTCCTTCCTTCCTAACTTCTGTTCTTTATTCCTGCCTCCTTTTCTTTCCTCCTTTTCTCTCCTTTCCTCATTTTCTTTCCTTTCCTCCTTTTCTTTCCTCCTTTTCTCTCCTTTTCTCCTTTTCTTTCCTTTCTCCTTTTCTTTCCTTTCCTCCCTTTCTTTTCTTTCCTCCTTTTCTTTCCTTTCCTTCTTTTCTCTCCTTTCCTCCTTTTCTCTCCTTTTCTTTCCTTTCCTCATTTTCTTTCTTTTCCTCCTTTTCTTTCCTTTCCTCCTTTTCTTTCCTTTCCTCCCTTTCCTCCTTTTCCTCCCTTTTTTCCTTTTCTTTCCTTTCCTCCTTTTCTCTCCTTTCCTTATTTTCTTTCCTTACATCCTTTTCATTCCTTTCCCTTTTCCTCCTTTTCCTCCTTTTCCTACCTTTCCTCCTTTTCCTCCCTTTCCTCCTTATCTTTCATATCCTCCATTTCTCTACTTGCGTCCCTACCACCCTCCCACACACCCACCCACTCTCCATCCACTCCCATTTCCACTTCTTTCT
>JAWZYT010006667.1:7500-50662 GCA_034508575.1 Petrolisthes manimaculis
TGGTTTTTGCTCTGTGTTTATTTGTGTGTGTGTGTCGGATCAAATCAATTTTGTACCCTGGTGTGTGTTTGTATGTAGTAGTAATAATTGCGATTCTAGTCACTTGCTGTTGTCCATTTAAAGGTTAACTTTCGCATCCGTAAGTGATAGAGGGCCATTTATTGCTACATAGTTACAGGCAATAATAATTCTTTGTGTGTAATCATTTATGACGGTGACGAATACAGATTTAATAATAATCCATTCTTTCCTCCGTCATTGCATGTATGTGTGTGTGTATGTTGGGAGGGATACCGAGATGAGGCCTGGGTCGAGTGTGTGTGTGTGTGTGTGTTGGGAGGGATACTGAAGCTGAGGCCTGTCTGCATGGTTCTGTCTGGTCTGGATAGGGTCGAGGCTATCAGTAGTACTCCAGTCAGTGGGCCGGTGACTGTGCTGCCGCGAGAGTGTGTTGGTAAAAGTGAACGCGACTAGCAGTTGTGTGGAGGCTCTCGCTCGGGACACGCCTGCCTATCCCCGGTATCATACCAACACGATAAATTAAATTCCCTCGTCTATCGGTCAGAGTTACGGCTTCCTCCGTCCTTCAACTCTCTGGTAGAAGGTTTGGGGACACCTGGGAATGTAAACGAAACAAATCTAACCCGGGAACATAGGATGAAGGACGGAGGAAATGAGTGCCAGTGTTAAGGATGCTGCCGTTGAGACTGTGAACTCTGTCTTTGGTGTAACAATCAGTGACACTTTATGTTATGACTGCACACAATAGGTATTTTTCCGTCGTACAAAGGCGCTTCCGTACAGTACATGACATGGTAATCAGCGGGACTCTTTACTATCATTTTTTTTTTTTTTCTGTTGTAGAGGAGAGGTGCTTGACAGACCCCTAGACTGAAGTGCATGGAAGAGATAAAGAGAATAAGGCGTTGTATCTCTACCTTAAACCTAACCTAAGCAGAGCATAACCTAACCTAACCTAACGTAAGCAAAGCATCACCGTTTAGTCGATAGTCTGATACAGTAATGTTGGTGTTATTGTGTTATTGTGTTTGGTAGACCTACACAAATTTACACATTCATTTAAAAGGAGTGTGTTAATTCTATGGTGTATATATAACTTGTAAACAACAGCTGACGACCCCTCTATTCTCCCCTGACTAGGAATAACACTCCGATATATTTTTTAAATGCACTTACTTATAAAGCACTGCGCATGTCCCTGAGTTAAAGGAGTAGTCGGACGTTGGTAAATTTGAAGCCAATTCATTCCCATACAGAAATGGTTAACTTTAATTCTAGCTTGTATGGAAGTTTTTTCACTATACATTAGAGGAATTTAGACGGTTTCTTGCCATACTTTAGAGGAAGTTGCATAATCCAGTTTGTTGATAACCCATCCTACCCTTAAAGGACCCTGTGATTGTGTATGAAAATGGAGGCTTCTGATTCTCCTGACCATGCCACGAAACAAGCTCCTTCCATATCGGTGATATTTCGTGGTAATAATTGAAGCACTCATTTATCTCCAATAATCTTACTACATCACAGGGTCCCTTAAAAACAATATATTTCTTTAGTTCCTATATACCTCACCAAACCTCGTACACTGAACTCTGATATCAGTTTCACCTGTCTGTCTGTCTGTCTGTCTGTCAATTAGTTAGGGCTCTGCTACTGCACTTTGGACCAACTGCTGCTCATCCTTCCTTATCATGCATGTCAGCTCTTAAATAGGCCAGCCTGTGTCGGTACTGTACTTTTAATTTTGTGTGTGTGTGTGTGTTCAGTGATAGTGATATAGCCTACTTACGTGTGTAGTAAAAGTAATGTGTGGAGTGTGTGTGTGTGTGTGTGTGTGTGATGTAGTGATCGTGTGTGTGTGTGTGATGTAGTGATCGTGTGTGTGTGTGTGTGTGTGATGTAGTGATCGTGTGTGTGTGTGTGTGTGTGATGTAGTGATCGTGTGTGTGTGTGTGTGTGTGTGATGTAGTGATCGTGTGTGTGTGTGTGTATAGGTAACTGGGTGGCGTGGCGGCTCTTAAAGGGAGATGGGAAAGAGAGGCTCCCCATCCCTAGGAAACACACATTCTATCGACCCACACACGAACATCCTGCCTACCTACAGTACCTACTAGGACTGGCGTGTGTGGGGGAACCAGATGCAGTTTATATATCATCATCATCATCATCATTATTATTATTAACATCTCTTCTCTTTTTTATTCCTAGTACCATATCAGTTTCTAGAGATGTTTGGCTGATTACCATGTCAACTTGTATCAGAAAAGAACAATAGTAATAATAAAAAATAAAAAGACGTGAGTGCAGATGAAGGTTTGATAATAGTGAGAGAGTGTATTACTGGACGTGTGACCCATTAATTAATTACGTAGTAGTACAAGAGTGATATCATTTTGAGTTGTGTTGTTGCTGTGTTTGTGTTGTTGGTTGGTGAGCCCCTGGAACACGTGGTATAGTCTATGAAACGTCTATCTCTTTTTCTTTCTCTCTCTCTCTCTCTCTCTTGGTATAGCCGAGGACCTTCTCTCTAAACCGAGTCACTTCTCTCTTTCTACCCCTCCTCTCTCTCTCTCTCTCTCTCTTTCGTCGTAGAACCTAGTAGGTATTTTTCTCTCTCTTTCTCGTGTTAGAGCATAAGTACTTCTCTCTCTCTCTCTCTCTCTCTCTCTCTCTCTCTCTCTCTCTCTCTCTCTCTCTCTCTCTCTCTCTCTGCTTTTTCTTCGTTGTGTTGTGGTGGTGGAGTGTCTGTGGGGTTCTAAACAAGAGGACTGTCCCAAACCTTCTTAAGGAACCAACACTATGAAGGTTCCTAACATTGACCGAACCACCATCAACGTGGGCCTTCTGGGTCTGGCCTTCATGTTGGTCTTTACGTCATTCCAGACACAAGGCAATATGCAGGTGAGATCCCAAACAACCATCGTGGAATTAAGGATATAGAAGAAAAAAAACACATATTATATACACACTTAAGAAATACAGTATAGAAAAGGTGAGGGGTGGAGAAAGGTTTGGGATATAGCAAAAGGAAATGAGTTTTAACAGGACAAACTTTACATTATACTAACTTTATTATTATTATTATTATTATTATTATTATTATTATTATTACCTATGTAACAGATTTGTCGTGGGTTAACTAATTAAGGTAATATGTACCCTTACATTGTGTTATATATCTCCTTGTGTTTTTTTTTCACCAAGGGTATAATAATGTATGTAACAGATTTGTCGTGGATTTCTATTTATAATATGTGAACTTCCTGAGGTGAACTGAAAATATATTGTACGTACAGTTGGCATACTTGAAAGGGAGATTGATTGTAAATATAATCTGTTTTAGTCTCCTTGTCTTCCCGGTTATATTTTCCCTCCTTGTGCTTGGGGGAGGAGGGCAGGGGAGGTCCACTCATTGAAAAACAGGGGGGTGGGGGTGGGGGAGGAGAATTAGGTGGTCTTGATAATGATGATCGAAGAAGAAAAAAGTTTGTAGTGCCACTGATTCATCCTGTAGCTATGCCAGAAAACAGATCATCCCTTATTAGTAACAACGATATGAATTTTGTTTCCTGTCATACTTTGGAGGAATCAGACTAGAGATTTTTCAATTTATCAACAAGATAATCTTCTCTTAGTTAAGTACAGTTACGATCCAAAGTTTCTCTACCCCCTTGGCTGGTAGGAAGGCGAAGTCAGTGTTAAATATAGACTGGACGTTCGGACAAACTAGCTGGTGTATCGAGTTGGTAATGAGACAAGAGTGAGGTTTACTTCTGGTTAATGATTTGTAGAAAATGAATCTCACCCGGCTGTCTCGTTACCAACTCCATACACCAGTTTGTCCGATCGTCAAGTCTATCTTTCTTTAACACAGACTTCGCCTTCTTCCCAGCCATGGAGGTAGAGAAACTTTGGATCTTAACTGTACATTGTGTGTTAATTACCTATGAGATACTGTAGCTAGAATAATTTAAAACGATTGGACCTGTCAAGATGTCATATGGTATACGTCATACGTCTGGTGTTAACGTCACAAGTGCAGGTATGTTATCATAAGTCTCAGATTATCCATCTTAAGATATTGTACGTATTTACTGACCTTGAAAATGTACAGTACACCTGTGATAAGAAACTCGTTAGTACTCGCGGAAATAAACTATAACCTTGAAAACATATAATACTGTGGGTAAAAAAACAGAATTGGAACTCCCCTGAGCGGGTTAATATTTAGTTATGATACTCTACCGTAGAAGTAAACTTGTGAGAAGGAAATTTAATTAACCTCTAATACTCTGCCGATGCTTAGGTGTTTTTTTTTTAAACAGCCGAATAAGAAATTACGCCCTTGATCTCACCTCTCAGGTTCTATGCATCCCTATCTAACACATTGAGGATGAAAAAAGTTCCATTATTCACTACTACTCGCCAGTCACCACTCTTGTCCCCGCCTTCGTGTACTCCTTCGTGTACTCACCATCATACTGTGAGCGTGTGAGGGTCGACACAGTAGTGACCAAGTCTATTATCCTTGGTAGTGACACACACGTAGTAGAACTTGAGTGAATGGTGTGCTTTCCAAATTCCAAACTATAATAGTCCCTCTGGTTAATGGTAGAGGGCACTTCTGGATAGTACAAAGCCCGTGTAATTTAATTAAAAGATAAACATTTTTTGGTAAATAACTATATTGTTATGAAAATACTGTGAATAACGGTTACATGACAGTTTATAAGTAATACAAATACAGTAGGAGATTTAGAAGGGACTTGCTGATATTTGTTTTGGTTATCAAATTAAGGGTTGATTTTGTTTTTTTCGCAGTAACTCACGGCAGCTCCCGCTGTTATTTGGAAGTGTAATGAAACAATAATGTCATATAATTATGGTCCATGGAGCTGAAAGGCTTTATTCCATACGCTAGTTGAACTATAGATTGCACCAAGTAGCTATATGTTGGATCAGTCAATTCCAATAGTGACTGGTAGATTTGTAGATTTTTTTTCACCCCCGGTAAAAGTGTTGAAGTGGAGCCTGGAGGACTGGAGGTAGGTCACCGTCGGAATGTTGGGGAGTCCATTGTGACTGACATATTAACTAAACTTCTAATATAGTATGCATTATACAATATGTATGTTATTTTAGGTGATGTAGGTAGGCCTATACAGTAGGCTAATATACATGTTAACTGGAAAGTATTTATTTCACGTTCAATCTACATTCTTCAGCATTACTATAATCGATTTGGTAAACAATTGTATAAAAGTGAATCTATTCTGCAAAGATTGACGGAATTTGAAAATAAATTTAGCAAAATTGTTGTATGTTCTGTTTACGTTTTATTGTGCATGTACATTTAAATACACATTCTTTCCTTTACTCTTTACCTGTAAATAATAAGCTTGTACATACAATGTCCCGCATATCACAGTAGAATATTGCATTGTTTTGTTTTAAATTTAATGTGGGGCAATTATACCTATGAGCAAACTACTGTATATAAATATTATATGACACTTTTATTATTGACACGGTGATATTCCGTAAGCCGGACACTTTTCAGTGGACTGGACGGTAGATGACACTGATTGGTGATGGTAAATTAGATGCTGCACACAGGTCACAACTACAACCATCTGTGGGTCCACTATCAACACAACCGTCAACAATGTCACAGCGCTGCCAATGCCACCAACAAGTGTGATGCCATTTTAATTACCGTACCTTATAATATCACAGTCACCAGTGACAAGCCACCGTGGCGTGGCTGGTAAATTGCAAGGTCTTGGTAAATTGGACCATTTTTTTCTGGCTGCACGAAAAAAATGTCTCGTGTGACTGTGAGAGCTTCATAAAAACCTCACCACGAAACACAGACAGCCGCCGTCCACTGAAAAGTTGCCCGGAATACAGTACCATATACTTATTGATAAACCCCCATCATGGTTCATTGCATTTACCCAAGTTGGAAATTATTCATAAGGGAAGTCAACCTACACTGTGAATGAGGTGCTGCATACATAAAGGAAATAAAAATATATGTTGTGTTTCAGTTTTATCTTATCATCATTCACATTGAACTGTATCAATCACAGTTCTGACATTTATGACAGAGTTACACCAAACTATTCCACAATAACATCTTTTACGGAGGTATTCTGTTAACCAGCCATATTATGGTTGAATAAGTAATCATCAATCTGCTAACAACTTCCCTTGTTACAAGTACAGTACAGTAACTAATTTATAATTACTCTTTGACAACCTTTTTGATGACTTATAACGGCTATATGTGTACATACCTGTCATTACAATTCGTTAAATACATTATTAAATTTAATTTGAAATACTGTTCAGTAGCATGTTGGTCCTTCCCATCCTGTTTCCACATACTGTTTCACACTAGTGTATTGTAGGCCTACAGTACACTACAGTTTAGATAAATTCAATGTCAGTGACTCTTTTCTGTATAGTATACCATAGACTACTCCAATGATCCAATGAGATATCTCACCTTGCCTTTATTTTGTTTCAGCAAGTGGTGATCAAGAGTATCCAGGCTGAAGATCCAAGTTTCACAGGGTCTGGCTACATATCCTTGGCTGTCGTCTATGCTGTATTTGCATTCTTCAACTGGCTGGCTCCATCATGTCTCAGCTTCTTGGGTCCCAAACTCACCATGATTGTGGGTGGAGTAACTTATATGTGAGTACTGTACATCATGCTGGCAACTTAAATGTGTACATGTATTAAAGTTCAGTCAGTCAGAGTTATTCAGAAAGAAATAATCTCCACTCAGCCCTGCAGACTTGACTTTGAATAACCCTTGTGCACAGTTTCACTCTTCCTCATTCATTGTCTCTTTACCCAGTCTGTTCATCATTGGGTTCCTGTGGCCCCACACTGCCATCCTGTACTCAACATCAGCACTGGTGGGTGCTGGTGCTGCTCTCATCTGGACCGGCCAGGGCAACTACCTCACTCTCATGTCCACACAGAAAACAATCTCACGAAACTCTGGGGTCTTCTGGGCTATGTTACAGAGCAGGTATTACATGGTTCTTGCTCTTACATGTTGAATATTTGTGTACAATGCAATACTGTACAGTATATCCCAGAGTTTACACAGGATGGCATTGCATATACTGTACTGTAATATGTATATACTGTACTGTACAATACTAATCATCCACACTCCTATCTATTGAACACTGTTATTATATTATACCCAGTACATTTCATGTCCATAAGACCAGTGTACTGTACTGTATAATGAAGTTTTTCTATACGTACTGTATAAATACCTCTTTATATCATGCATGTATGTAGTGACTTCCGTGTAATAGTACTGATATTAATTGATGCAATAATTTTTCAGCATGCTGTTCGGGAATTTATTTGTGTTCTACCAGTTCAAGGGGAAGGACATCATTGACTACCACACAAGGATGGTTGTGTTCCTGGCACTAACAGTGGTGGGAGTGATAGGTCTTGGTGTCATGTGTTTGTTGCCTCGTCCCGGTGCAGATGGCAGTGGACGGGCAGATGACCTCGGTGGACCCTTCAATGCTCTCAAGAAATCATTTGCTCTGTTTAGAACTAAAGACATGCTCTTGCTTTCTGTAACTTTCTTTTACACTGGTATGCATTATAGTGTTTCATTTTTCACATTGTGTAATCTTTTACATTGCTATAATCTTTGCAGAATCATTCCATGCATGTTGTTTTATAGAGGAGCCTATGATAGCATTGTGCAATTGCTTTTTACAACATACTGTATAATATTATACTGTTTATGGCTTTCTCCTGTATAGTTCAAGGACATATGAATGACATATCATCAGTGAAATGATGTCTGATTAGGGCAGTTATTCCAAGGATTTAAAAATGGATCCATCTTACTAACTAGCATACAACTGTTTCAGGAATTGCATTGTCCTTCTTCAGTGGAGTGTACAGTGCCTGCCTCAGCTTCACTCTCAGGTTTCCGGATCCCAAGCAACTGGTGGGACTCTCTGGAATGTTCATCGGATGTGGAGAAATATTGGGCAAGTTGTGTCTTGGGGAAAAAGTCTTGCTTTAGTTTGTGACATCCAGAATGGTTTGTCATTCAGAATATTTGCAGCAGAATATTACCTACTGAATGATGCAAATGAATTACAGTACTGTATATGGATTCTGAATATGCCATAATGCTAATATGAAACATCATGAGATTTATTCACTGAAACATAATATGACTGATACCACAGGTTCATTTCTTAAACTCATTTTCTTTACCATGTGAACATCTAATCTTACTCACTATTTGCATTAGAAAAATATTGAAGTTAAATATCGGTCAGAGAGAAGGATGGAAAATACTGTATAATATGGTTCATTGGTTAATTACAAACCTACAGAACCTTACTTTCTCATCTTATCATTTCAGGTGGAGGAGTGTTTGGTATATTTGGGTCTAAAACGGTCAAGTTTGGTCGTGATCCAATTGTAATCCTTGGATACTTGGTGCACATGGTCTGTTTCTTCCTCATCTTTCTCAATCTACCCACCATGTCACCTCTACAGAACACCCAGGACCCATCCTTTCTTCCTGATGGTCAGCCAAGGTAATGAATCTTAAGTATATTGTAAGTGCTTGAAATATTACTTGAAAGTACTATACAGTACAATAATATGAAATACAAATACAGACACAACTGTACATGGACTGTATTATTATGCCACCTTCAGGCATTTTTCTCTATGATACTTTATTATGTAAAATATGCTTACAGAATATTGATTAAACCTAGAGTATAAACCTTGTACACCCAGTTAGTGCTTAGACTTTGTCTATTGCAACAATAAAATTAATGTGTTATTTTTTGTGTTGTTACAGTGAGGTGATTGCTATGTTATGCAGTTTTCTTCTTGGGTTTGGTGATGCTTGCTTCAACACCCAGATCTATTCTATCCTTGGTGGAGTTTACCAGGATAACTCCGGTCCAGCCTTTGCACTATTCAAGTTCACTCAGTCTCTATCAGCGGCCGCCTGCTTCTTCTATACCAGTGTGTTTGAGTTGTATTGGCATCTGGGTATCCTGGTCGTGTTTGCCACACTTGGAACCCTGACTTTCTGTCTTGTGGAATGGAAAGCACACCGCCGACAAAAGGCAAAACCTGACACCACAGCATTTGACTGACCCAACACCTCTCATGACGGGGCTGCTCGGCCAGACAGCTTGAGGAACTTCAACAACACCTCTCATGATAGCTTACAACACATATGATTGTTAATCTCTCTGATCCTCATAGTTAGACAGAAATCATCTCCTACATTGCTAACTGATACCTGCCTTAAGTGAGAATTAAGTGACTTCTGTCTCTCCTTGTGGATGTATATACAGTAGTTGACATTTGCAACTTCAGCATTTATAATAATAGTTGTGATGGCTGCTATAATGAAGTAAATATTTGGAACTTGTATTAATCAATAAAAATATATTGTGTATTATTTTTATACAGTTGGTACTTTATTGTACAGCCAAAAAAAACTTCTGAAACCTTAAGGGTCCAAAGTAATAATTTAGGCACTGTATAAATAATTGTATTTATTCATTAATGCCAGACAGGTTGTGTTGTTGTATGTGTGTTTGTTTGTGTGTGTGTGTGTGTGTGTGTTGTACAGTAGTAGATGATGCTCATTTCCCTTGCACTAATGGCTTTTTAGTGAGGGATGTAATTACAGTAGATAATATATAAATATTGTTGTAACCAAGTTATAATTATTGAATGGAAACAGTTGAACTTTTGTGTTATATTTTGCACTGTCAATTTGTATTCAGTACAGTATTCAGAGTGTGACCTTCATTCTAAATATATTATACTTTTGTATGAGCGTTTTCATTGTTTTATAAAGACTTCTAACCTTGTTATAGTGTGAGGCTACATACTCTAGTTGATCTGTATTAGTCAATCAACAAAAAGTGCATATTCAGTACACATACATAAGCCTGTAAATGAATATTAAACACTACCAGATAAAATAATTGACATAGGGTATTGATTATGATGTTTGTCATTACCTTATGAGAAACAGATAATCTCTAAGGCTTGCTTTCCACACTCATGGCATGGTTTGTCATTGCCAAGAAAAAAAGGAAACGAGTTGAGATTATCTCATCTTGTGTCCTAATGAAGTTAAGAGTCTCTCTCATTTTGATGATTTTCAGTTGGTTAGGTTACCCCTGCACCAGAAATCAATCAATCCGTTTTACTTCTATACATACAAATAGTCCAAACAGTATGAACACATGTTGTATTGAACAGTATCACAGACCAACATAAGAACAGGGTCTAAAAACAAATTCTTAAGGCACCAACACACGGGCCACTTTTCAGTGGACGGTATGAGGCTGCCACCGTTTGATAGTGAGATGCCGAGAACATGACCACTTTTCGGTGGACGGTAGGCTACAGTACTGTACGTGGCTGAGACTTAGTGGAGATATCAAAATCACTCCTAAATTAAGGTACTTTACTGAGAACATCCTGCACAAAGGCCACTTTTTTGTGGCAGCCACAAGCAGTACCGTATTATGGATGTCCCTTAGGATTCGTGCTCTGCATAAATTTTAATGTGGGTCTTATAATGTACAGTCAGCAGCATAAGTTCGCTTAATTTCCATCTGTATACAGTATGTATTAGCTATAGTGATGTTGTAATACAATTTTATGGTAATACAATCTTATGGTAAATTACGTATGTTGTTAGAATAAAAACTGTTTCAGAATACAACTATTAGGTCATACTAGCAATATTTAATACATGAGATGGACGCGATTTTTTGCTGCTGGCTGTACGTAGTAGCTAGGCTATATAGTAATAATTAGACAGTACCACTCAATAGGCACGGAGTATGAGTTAGCTGAGAGTTCTGAGGAAGGTTATGGCCTGATCCAGGCTTTCCTACAGTGCCCTGAGAGAGTGTATGTAGTGTTGTTGGTGAGTGTGGTTGTGTACGTTGCAGTCTTCCATAATGTGTTTAATGAAATGGGGTGCTGCATTGCATCCCGGACAGGCATCCACAATGGCTTCATCTAGCTTCTTCTGATATGTCAGAAGGGCTAGATGGTGGCCACACCGCAGCCTGACCAGGTGGACTCTGTCCTCACGGGGAAGGGAGGATTCAGGTGGGTGGATGTCAGGAGGTCGTGCATGCAGCTGTGTGTTGTTTTTTAGTGTTTGGATGGACTGATGAGTGATTTGAGTATGGATGTGTTTCTGGAGATTGGTTTGGGGTGGGTAGGGTGTAAGAGATGCTAGTATTTGTGTATGGTATCGTGTACCATACTATGGTATCGTGTACTTATAGGTGTTGTTTTGATGTTCCTTGGCATGTGTGGGTGTTGTGCCATGTAGTGTAGTGGATGTTGTGGGTTTGTGGAGGTTGCAACAAGTGTTAATTGTGTGCCTCTCATGTCAAGATTATCCTTGATTTTGAGGACTTTGGTTTCATGGTGTAGGTGTGGTAGCTGTACAGCCTGTGATTATCCTTAGGTCTGAAGGGTGTTGAGATGATCGAGTCTCAATGAGGCACAGCTTGCATAATCCATCACTGATTGGATATATTGTTTGTATACTGTGGTTGTGGTTTCTTTGTTGTGTCTTAAATGTTGTGCTGGCAAGTGATCTGAGGGTTTTAAGTCTGCATGCATAATGATGCATTTGTTTTTGATGGCCGTAATATGTTGTTTGAATGTCAAGGATGTATTGTATGTTATGCCAAGTATTTTCTGTGTGGGGTATAGGTGTGTTATTTATGGTGAGGTGTGGTGTGTAGCGGTGCACTGCGTTCCAGTTGGTGAGAAGGGTGACAGTTGACTTGGTGGGTGCTATTTTAAGTCTGTTTGTGGTGAACCAGGCATTAATTGTGTTGAGGATGTGAGTGGCTGTGTCTGCGTTTATGTGTGTACATGTGAGTGTTATGTCGTCTGCGTAGGAGGCTATCTGTATTTGTGTTGCCTGGAGTGTTGGTATGTCGTGGGTGTGAGAGTACAGAACCTTGGGGGACACCATTGGTGAAACTTTTAATGTTAGATGACTGACCAGCCATCTTTTTGTATTATTGTGCATGTTTGTTGTATATTTTGTTTGTGACGGGGTCTATACGTAGTGGGACCACCACCCCAAGGCTACTAAGGAAGGAAGCTATAATATTATGCTGCTATGGGGGCCAAAACGGAAGCGGATGGGGAGTTGGGGACAGCTGGCCATTCTTTGATAATTTGTCTTGTGATTGGTCACCTCCAGTAAGCGCGTCCCTCATTGGTCCATCACTCCCCCCCATCCCACCCCCGCCAAGCTCTTCGGGCTCTTCAACAGCTACATACGTAAACAAACTGAGAGCATAGCCATGGCGGGAGTGAATTCGCCCTTTTTTAAATGTAATTACTGTAACAAAGACTTCACAAGAGGGACGCGCTTACTGGAGGTGCTGGCTGCACCAATCACAAGACAAATGATCAAAGAATGGCCAGCCGTCCCCATCCGCTTCCGGCCAAAACCATCACAAAATCCTCCTGTCACACAGTAGTGGGCGCGAGTCCCTGGGAACAAAATTCAAGAAGGTATCACCCGCGCAATACCATGAATTTCGTTTTCAATGCTAGTATATAATTTAAAAATAAAAATCAATCTAACAACAGTATTATAGTTTCCCATTTAAAATAATCGTAGTTTTCTATAATTATTTCCTTTCACATTGTTTACTCGACTTCATTATATATCTACATGATTAATTTTAATTACCGATCACCCTTGCATAAATATTATGATTAAGAAAATTAGTAAAACTTCGCATGCCTAATCAGGACACAATTAAAATAAAATAATGTAACAAGTCAACGTTCAACCACAAGCTGACTATCAACATCAACAACAAGACGACCGGAGCAACTCTCACTAAAACTCCTCCACAATGACGAAGGATAACGCAAAAACAGATAAAAAGGATGCTAAGAAGGAAGAGGATAAGAAAGATGGGGATATCAAGGAGGAATTGGTATGTATGAATTTAACTTGAAGGTTGTATTAAATAAGATATTGTTGTAAAATGGTGGTGGTGGTATTTCCAAGTTAGAGAATGTGACAGGGTATGATTGTATGAATGTCGTAAGTTTCGTAGTTAACATGTTGGGTTTAAATTTAGAATATAAGTTGGGGATGGGGTTTTGTAGTCGTATTGTTTCATGGATTACATAATCGTTCATTTAGATTAATTTATTAAAAGTAAAATGAGATGTGAATGGTTGACTAACTTGTATACCCTAGTCATGTCATGGTCAGTTATTCATTCAGCATATACCGGGTAATGTTAGTAATGTATTTGGTCATTGCTCTTCCATATAATGTGCTAAACAAATTCAGCATCAGTTGAATGACTTGCATAAAATTTATACGATTACCAAATGTATTTTAAAGATTTCCCTTAAAATTTGGTAAATATTAAAAGAATTGACGTTATTTCATACGGTTTTTCTGCCTTCATTACCCGCTTTTTCAGACCATTCTAAGACTATTTTCTATATAGCATTTCCTCCACAAATGCCCCTCTTACAAGATAGGGTATATTCAAATGGGGCATTTTGAAATTAGCCTAACCTAACCTAGACCACAGCAGACTACCGGGACCTAACCTGGGCAAACTACCAGGACCTAATCTGGGTAAACTACATGGAAATAACTGTGGTAAAGTATAGGAAATGACCAGGGCAAAATACTGGGACCTAGCCGGATCTGGCAACACTGCTACAAAATGGCAATTCTTTCAATAAATACCTAAAATTTTTGTCTCCTGCAGTACTGTTTCAACAATTATATAAGAACATAAGAATTTAGGAAATGGCAGAAGGCCTGTTGGTCCAGTTTTGGGCAGCTCCTGATTCAGTCCCATCCCTTTGAGTCCATGTATGTATGTATGTATGTAATGACATTTTCTACTAATTTCTTCATTCATTACAGTCAGAGGAAGATAAACAGCTGCAGGAAGAGTTAAACATGTTGGTGGAAAGACTACAAGAATCCAACGCTGAACTGTACAAACCAGCACTTGAACAGATCCGCTCCCTCATCCGTTCATCCACCACATCCATGACTAGTGTACCCAAACCACTCAAGTTTATGAGACTTCACTACCAGACGATGAAGGTGAGTGATTGAGTTACTTGGGCTGGTATTATTCGATTAACTCTTCAACGAAAAGTAGTTTTGTCGCTAAATTTGCACTGCAAAATAATAGAATTTGAGTAACTAAGAGAACTTTTACTCTAAGAAGTATTATATTCTTGTTTCACACTTACAATAATGGTAATTTTCATTATGTTTTCCCATAGGAAATATATGACAAGCTTAAGGACCAAAATCTCAGGAAGTTCGCGGCCGATATAGTGTCAGTTTTGGCCATGACGATGTCTGAAGAACGGGAGTGTCTCAAGTATCGTCTGGATGGTCAGCGCGGGGATATTGGTGACTGGGGCCATGAATATGTTCGGTAAGTTTTAGTTTAGCTGAATTATTTTCTTCAGCTATTTCATTAATGTCTACTTTCTTATAATAACATTTAACTGACGTTGGTTTCTTCTGAGAGGTAATTAGATATGTAAATTAAAGTATCACATTGCTTAGTTAAGGGTTAATACCTGTTAACATCTTACATTGGAATATAATTTTGTATTTGATATACTTGCTTATTGCAGTAATGTATATTATTTAGTTTTATCACTCCTCCCTGAGGGAAAGAAATTTATGTTATTTTTCCCAGGCACCTGGCTGGAGAGATTGCACAAGAGTGGGAGACACTAGGAGATGATGATGATGCAAAGCGAGCAGAACTAATTAGTGAAGCTCATGTCATCATCCCGTATCACATGCAACACAATGCTGAAGCAGAAGCATGTGATTTGTTGATGGAAATGGAACAGCTAGAGCTCCTCACTTCACAAGATTATGTTGACAAGGTTGGTAGAAAAGTTTATGGCTGTCATATCTTACAATATTATGGTGTATTAATGAATGCAGTACAGTATTTAAAATTTATGATTGAAGTATAACCACATATATAATGACACTATTTTTTTACCCTTTCAGGATGCCTACCAGCGTGTGTGCTTGTATCTAACCAGCTGTGTCCCTTATGTGCCAGACCCAGAGAATACAAATCTTCTTCAGACTTCACTACAGCTGTACCGTAAATTTGGCCAGTACCCACAGGCAATGAGGTTGGCTCTTCAGCTTCATGACCATGAACTAACAAAGCAGCTCTTTGATGAGTGTCCTGATAAACTGGTAAGATGATTAATTGTTCATCGAACCTCTCCCTAGGACACAAATGGTTCCCAATGATTGTGGCTACTGAGTGGTATGCGTTTTAAATTCAGTTTAAATATTAAGTTTGTGAATATGATGTGTGAATCGATGTGATAAATGTAAACTACTGTCGCTGCATAAGTGGCAACTAATTTCTTTTTCTGCTCATATATGTAATAACAGCAAATGCAAGGTGCATCACGGTAAAGAATAATCCCTCTTAAAACATTTGCTGACAACTGTTAGATTATTCTGTCTAACTAGTACCATACCTGACAGTTATATTCTTTAATTTAAGCATGAATTAATATACATATATCAGATGCCTTATATCACCTGAAAAAGCTTGTGTAAGTTAAATTCAGATATTAGTTTTGTAAGTGTTTTTGTTCTTTTCCTTGATAGGTAAAGATGCAGGTGGCCTTCATGCTTGGAAGACATCAGGTCTTTCTAGAACTCCCTGAGGAAATGGATGACTATGAAGATTTCACTGAGATTCTCTCCAATTCACACCTCAACACCCACTTCCTCTCCCTGGGTCGTGAGGTTAGTCGCATATGTGTGGGAATTTATAATTTGTGAAGCTTTAGTCTTGTTGTTATTTTAAATTCTTTAATGATGTGCATTTTTTTTAGTAAATAGTCAGTTTTCATGTCCAGGAAGTAATGCATGATGAAAGAAAGTTAATAGTGTTTGTTAATGTATACAGAAATAACTTTAAACTTTGTCTGACTATGAATTGCAAATAAAAATTATTTTATTGCTTTCTAAAGTAATAACATTTAATCTGTTTAAACTCGCCTTGTCATTCATGATAAAATTAAAAAGGTCTGCAATTATGATTGTGAAAACCTTCTGTATATACAGTACAGTATTACATATACTAACCTTTCCCCTTTTATTTACAGTTGGACATCATGGACCCCAAAACACCAGAAGATATCTACAAATTACACCTGGAAAATAATCGTCCTACCTTTGGTCCAGGGCAGGTAGACTCTGCTCGTCAGAATCTTGCATCATCTTTTGTCAATGGTTTTGTCAATGCAGCTTTTGGAACAGACAAGTTACTCACTGAAGATGGCAACAAATGGCTGTATAAAAATAAAGAACATGGTTAGTATATGTTTGGCATTTAAAAGACATTAATGTATTTGAGTGATTGACAATATATGTAATATTTTTTCTCACTTTACAATAATGAAACTCATTTCCAGGAATGATGAGTGCCACAGCATCACTTGGTCTGATCCTGCTGTGGGATGTGGATGGAGGTTTAACACAGATTGACAAATATCTGTATTCCTCTGAGGATTTCATCAAGTCTGGAGCTCTACTGGCTTGTGGCATTGTCAACAGTGGTGTCCGTAATGAGTGTGATCCGGCCCTTGCTCTTCTGTCAGACTATATCCCACACAGAACAAGTGTAAGTTGCTTATTTTTGGCTTTAGTTCTATCTGTCTATAGCTCCAATGCCTTGCTCCCTCCGGGAACTCCCGCCAAGGAGGTGGCCATGACAGAAGAATCTCCAGTTTTCCCTGCTCCAGCACTCCCTCCTCACTTACTCAATCCCCCCTCCCCCCTTACACCTGTCTCTCTCACATACACTTCCACTCTGTTCTGCCATCTAACCGGTGGTCTGCCTCTCACACCAGGTCCCACAACTTCACTATCGTACACCTTTTTTACAAACTACACACCTTGCATTCTCTCTACATGTCCAAACCACCAATTTCGCATCGAACACATCCTTCCTTAAACTTTCATCCACAGCCACATAATCAATCAGACTCTTCTGTTCTCCTCCATGTATACCTGTGGATAATATTCATCATTCCCGTTTACTCCTTCTACACTCTATTTACCCACAGTACTTTCCACTTCCTCACCTCCCACCTTCTCATTCGTGTCTCCCATCATCACCACTCTCCTTCCATTATCAATCTTTCTCAGACACCCATTTATTACCTCCAAAAAAACTCTCATCCTCTCTCTCCCCGTCTTACTCCTTTTTTCCACTGGTGCATATGCACACACCCACACATAGCCTACTTCACCATCCCAATTTTTCCAGTCATCCATACAATCCTTGACCCATTCCACCCATGTCCATCCACTCCCTTCCACACCCACGGAGACATCAACAGTGCACACCCTTCCTTCCCCCTTCCTTTACTCTTCTCATTCAGACCCATCCATACTACATCTCCCTCCATTTCCTCCTACAGTCCACTCTCCCTTCCCTCCTTACACTCTACATCCTTTCACTTGTGTCTCCATCACTCCCATCATATTATCCACTCTTCCTTTCTTGAAACATTCTACAACCTCTGGTCTCTTGGTCACACCCATAATCCCATTCACATTTACCACTCTCATACAATCCCTCTTCCCCCCTCCCACAGGGCATCCCAGAGACTCCACCCCCCTGCCCACCAGTAGCTATAGCTGTGCACTCCCCCATTGAGGGGCTACTGATGGCTGGCAAGGCCAATGCAGTGCTCATTCCCAGAGGTTCATGGGCCGTCAGTATTGTCAAACGAAAAATCCGGTCATAAATTAAGAAATTAATAGATATAAAACATGTTAAACCTACATACAGGCAATAAAAAAAATTAAAATCTTAAAAACAACACTAAAAGACAATAAAAACCTTAAAACCTACATGTGGGTAAGCTAAGTCTAACCCCCCACACTGCCTTCCTCTTTGGCTCCACCTCTTAAATGGGTAAAATAAAGATATAAAAAGGAGTTGTAACTCCGAGGTCACTGCGTGGAGGTGGGGTAAGACCCCACTTCCCCAGGAAAGTTTTCACTCTTCCCAATACCAACAGACTCTGTGCAGCAGCGAATACCTCTACCTCATTGGTTAGGATACTGCCACTGCGCAAAGCTTTAGTTGATAATAAAATTACTGTATAAACATATCCCATTGATAATAGCTATTCTAGCCCCACCGTATTAGTTCAGGTGGAGAAAATACTACCTTGACCTTTTTGAGAACAAAGGTGAAAAATATTGCCACTTTAAGGTTGTATGCTTGGTGCCATATCTGGCTAATAATTAATAGTAAGCGAAGGAAATATCATGGTATAATAAAAGAACTACTTAAAAATATTAATAAGCAGCACTTATTCTTAAAGTTATGTACTTGTTCCCCCAGGTAATTCGTATTGGTGCTATCCTTGGACTTGGTCTTGCCTATGCTGGTAGTAATAGGGAGGCAGTTCTGAAGGCATTGACCCCTGTGCTAAGAGACCCAAGGAGCAACATGGAGGTTATTGGTATCACCTCGATGGCTCTGGGCATGATAGCTGTTGGTACAAGCAACCAGTTGGTGGTGGAGGCTCTTGTCACCGCACTGCTCGCCAAGTCAGAGACAGAACTAAAGGAAACCTATGCCAGGTTCATCTCTCTTGGCCTGGCCCTCACTTATCTGGGTTAGTGACCACTTTCATGTCTTTCTAAATTGGATTTGCTTTCACTATGGATATTCTTGGGTCTGAAATTATACTTAAATTTTTGCTTATGTAGTAGAGAATGATATGATGAGAAATGTGTGTAGAGTTCTTGCTTAAGGGTAAAATTTACTTGTATTAATGTGCCTCTCAGAACTGACACTTGTAGGATATTTATTACCAGGTTGCCAAGATAAATGTGAAGTGGTTCTTTCCTGCATCGAGAATCTGCCTTCCCCCTTCCGCCAGATGACTGGCACCCTCATTGAAGTGTGTGCATATGCTGGATCTGGTAATGTTCTGAAGGTAAGAGCGTGCTTTACTCTTCCTCGAAACAGGTTCCCTTATTTAGTATTTGTATTGGAGTGAAATTTAAAATAAGTCTCTGATGAAGTACCCCAGATTTAAACTTGGACAACAGATATTTTCCTGTGCTGTATTGCAGGCAATGTATAGTAATTATTTTAATGTTTTTTCTCCTACCAGGTTCAAGAGATGCTGCATATATGCACTGATCACTATGACCAGGAGGAAACTAAATCAAAGGATAAGAAAGAAAAGGAAAAGGAGAAAGAAAAGGACAAGGATAAGGATAAGGACAAAGAAAAGGATAAGGAGAAGTCTGAAGAAAAGGAAGTTGATCTGTCCACTCAACAGGCTGTAGCAGTGCTTGGTAAGATGTGTTATTACTCAGCTACTGATTCTCGGAACAGAATACAGTAGTTAATTATTTTTTCCACTGTCTTGTGATGCTGCTCTCAGGAGGGAACAGGATATCAAAAATTGAGCTGTGGCCAGCCACTTATCCCATAGTAATATTAAAAAAAGCCTTTTTGACACTGTATGTACAGTATAATGTTATGTACATGTAATTATATATTAATTCAGGCGATTTTCTTAATATTTTCTAGGTATCGCTCTCATTTCTATGGGTGAGGACATTGGTGCTGAGATGTCATTCCGTCAGTTTGGCAACTTACTCCGGTACTGTGAACCTGTCATCAGAAGAGCTGTACCCCTTGCACTTGGCCTCATCTCTGTGTCCAACCCAAGACTGAATATCCTCGACACACTGAGTAAATTCTCACACGACTCTGATTCAGATGTGGCCCATAATGCTATATTTGCTATGGGTTTGGTTGGTGCAGGAACCAATAATGCCAGGTATGATATATGCATAAGAATGTGTTGTTGTTGAAGTTCCTCAAGCTGTCTGGCCGAGCAGCCCCGAGCTCCTGAGGAAGGCTAAGAATGTGTTGGGAAATATACTACAGTTTCTTTCTAGGAAATTCATATTGAGTAGAGTAATTTGAAAACAAAAGAGATATGTTAGGTGGAGATATGTTAATCTGCCATAGTCTTTTATGTAAAATATTACAAATAATTTACAGATAAATAGCTCAAATGACATTTTATTTAATACTGTTGAAATCATCTTGTGATAATCCAAGCTCATTGTTAAAACCTTCAATCCCTTTGTTAAATGGTTATTTGAAATTGAATTACATTTTGGATAGTGTGATTGCTTTTATTAAATCAAATTGTTTTTGGAATTTATTAAATGGAAATTCAGTGGTTATCCTCCATTGTTTATGATTAAATAATGTATAACTTGTAGGTTAGCTGCAATGCTGCGTCAACTGGCCCAGTACCACGCCAAGGATCCCAACAACCTCTTCATGGTTCGACTGGCACAGGGACTGACTCACCTGGGCAAAGGCACCATGACCCTCTCTCCATATCATAGCAATAGACAACTCATGTCTCCTGTGGCAGTTGCTGGGTTGTTATCTACATGTCTTGCTTTCCTTGATACTAAAACATGTAAGTATAGCAACACCTTCAACCAGCTATGATTGTCTCTATTTCATATTTGTACAGTGATACCTTGGTTCTTAAACTTAATCTGTTCCAGAAGGCTGTTTGAAAACGGAATCAATTTTTCCCATAAGAAACACTGTAAATTTTATTAATCCATTATGCTAGACCTCCAAAAATTACACATTATGAAGCAATTTAAGAAAAAAATATTGTTAATTTATACCTGTTTATTGATACATTAAACTCTTGCAAACTCTGATCAATTGGGGGGAGACCCTTGTAGAGATATAGAAGACTTTTTCATAAGAACAATACATATATATATTCCTGGTTTTCATCTTTATTGGTGAGGGTATCTGCTTATAGAAATTTATTTGGCAAACTATGAACATAAAAATAATTATATAAATATAACAAAAGCAAATTATTAGGCCATACCTTACTTAGGCTTACTAGAATAACAATAATGACTTGGTTTGTTAAATATTTTTCTATGTTACCATACTTAAAATGGCTGCAGATATTGTGTAAGCTTATGATAAATAATTTCCAACAGTAATCCTGGGTAAAAGTCACTACCTGCTCTACTGCTTGACGACAGCCATACAGCCCCGTATGTTGGTCACGTTTGATGAGCAGCTCAACCCTCTGCCAGTGTCTGTCCGAGTTGGCCAGGTCTGTTTTTCTGTGTGTTTGTTTATGATGTTAATGTGTTGCCAGATGCCTCTGGTGCAACACCAGTATATTGCTATAGTCCGATGTTTTATATGTTTAGATTGGTGATGCTAGTCTCTTACCATACCAGTAGTGGTATTTTTATATAAATGAGACTATATTGTTATTAACTTTCCCTCTCTCCTACAGGCTGTTGATGTAGTTGGTCAGGCCGGGAAACCAAAAACCATCACAGGATTCCAAACTCACACGACTCCAGTCCTGTTGTCACATGGAGAGCGTGCAGAGCTAGCCACCGACGAGTACATACCCTTGACCCCAATCATGGAAGGATTCGTTATTCTCAAGAAAAATCCAGACTTTGATACCTGAAAAGAGTAGAGTGAGAGTGCGTGTAGTAAGGTCATCTATATAATTCTTTCAATGAGGTTTATACACTAATGTTTAAGGTTAGATATGACTGAATGTAGGTCGGTACAGTTTCTGATCACCATCTTTTGTCTTTCTGGATTAAGGGAGGCAGTACTTAGTGTCATTGTCAAATTAAATCTCTGCTTATCATCTTTCAGACGTCATAATCTGGTCTTCTCCCTCCTATCTTGCAGAGGAAATTTTTTTATTACAGTATTACCATGATTTTCCTTAACACAAGAATCTATTACTACCTAGACGTAAACACACTACTGGAAGGATTTTTATTGTGTTTTGTATTGTATTATTTTCATGAGAATGGGACCATAGTTCTTCAGGATGAAATATTAGCAAAAGTAATATTTTCAATGTAGTTTGTTTGATTTAAAAAAAAACTAAAGTTAGTAAACTGTCTGTAGCCTCCCTCCAGTTAAGGGTCACAGAAAATGTGCTGAAATTTTGAGTTCTGGTTGTTGTGGGTATTTCATTCTTTCAACATTAATTCAGATGTACAGTCATGGCACATGGTCCTTGACCGGAGGGGTGTAAGACTGGTCAAGGACAATGACATGATTGTCCATAGCTAGAATGTTCGTTTCCTCATAATTAATATATTATTGTTTACTAGCTGCCTCATGAGATAGACCAACAATCCCAACACACAGACACATTTTCAGCTAATAATAAAATCAGCCGTTGTTCTGTATGGTATGCAAAGGTATTTTATGATGTATTTTCTAGTTATTCTTAATATCTGGTGAAAGGCTGGGAAGTATTAGTCAAGTCACTGGTAAATAATACATGGAAATTGAAAAGTGTACCTAAGGTGACGATCTGTTTCAATTATCAAAGTTCGAAAACACGAAAACTCTTTACTTTTGTTGAGACAATGCATTAATGAAAAACTACTGTACTGCCAGTTGGTTGTAGCTAAATAATAATAAACCAAGTTTAATTAAATTCCTCTTTGTTTCTCCAGAGTACTGTAGTTTACTTGTATTGGGAGTTGAATTGTTTCAGCCTCCTATGAAATTAATTCAACCTGTCGATGGTTACCCACTGACAGTCTCGGTGAGCTACATGGCCAAGCTTGGTAGAATGTATGTCCACTATTTTGACAATTTATATAAGGAACTGAAAGCTAATCAGTGAGTGTCGGGTAAAGACGAGTAAGGTGTCGGGCAAGAAAAATGTCAAACATTTAGGTTGTCATAGAAAAACAATCATTCCATTTCTTTCATTGCCAGTACGTCAATAATTTATTATGAAATATAAGCAACTTGTTATATACAGGTAAGTGCATTTGCAATTCATATATACTAGGATAATGTTACCGCACGTTCCCGGTAGGATATTATGGTATACTGTACTATAAAACAAAGTACTGTATCTGATTTTCATGAGTAATATTACAATGCTAATTGATATCGTCTCCAATTGTGGATTCAGTCCTCAAGATTTATAAAGGATGCTTCATACGTGTCAACAATGTATCAGCCGGTTTACTAAGCATACAAGGAGCTAGTAGCTTCATTGTTAAGGAAACGATTCAACTATGGCGGATACCTTTGTTCGTGGAGATATGCGACTGTGTCATAGATTGCAATGTACTTGCAATACTATTATCATACGAGCTTGCCTTACATCTACATCGTTCTGCTTGTTATAGGATTATTACAAAGAAGTTACTTATGAAGTTCATAATAGTAGGATGTGTGGTTTCCTTAGTGATAATGGATAGATTTGTTTGTCTGAAATTCATGATTTGTCTGAAATACAACTACAGGTAGGTTTACGGTAGATATAATATTGCTATATTTTAAGTTCAACAACAGAATGTGTATAACTTTAATAGCCTGGCATATATCATTGTTTTTATGCAATATAGTGCCTCCTGGCATCACTTCTTTTGCGTCGCAGATCTAGCGTCCACTAAAGCAGCGGTAAATTTACTTGTGCGCAGATGGTGCCATATGTACAGATGCCAAACGCCACATTAAATTCATTGATAATGATGAAAGAAACCTACTAGAATTCATGCAACCAATACTGATCCATTCTCCCAACAATAAAATGCATTGCCTGAAAGTTGAATGCCACAAAATTTGGTATGCATATTTGATATGTGGATGTATGTGGCACCATTGCAGAAATACTAAACGTAAACAGAGGGCTGTTCCACCGACCGGCATTATGTTTCAACCTGTAGAGTCCATACTTGGCATCCGTCTATTGTAACATGATCATTACCTTTAAAATTAATAGAAAGCCAATAGCTTTGTAATATTCGGTTAGATTATTACCAAAATAAAAACGATAAACGTGTAACCGGGTTGAATATTTCAGCTGTTGAAGCCGGCCGGCGATGTTTGACAGGCGAATGTAGGGAGGAAAGACAGTCAGTGGATCAACCAAAACACAGCTGACATATTATCCTTTATTTATCGCCTTTGAGGGTTATGATGATATTATAATACTCTAATAACATACAGAGTGTATATCTATCTAAACAGCAAGTGTAATATAATCCTATTTTCAGTAAATGCGCTTTAATAGTGAACGTTCTTTGTTTTGATGGAACTAGCAGCCCCGGTACGTTAGCCAATCAGAAAACTGGGTCAGGGATGCGGGAACCAATCATATTGCAAGGAGGAGGTCACGTGGTTTTGTTGTTGTTTGTCAGCTGGGCCGCTCCAGCCGCTCAGCTGATTTCACATTCAGTTCCACGCAAATGTATATCGAGGACGGACTTGCGTGCGTTTTTACCCTCTTGAGCATCTATGTTCAAGATAAAGACCTTTACTGGATTGTAACATAGCAGTGGTGGTTCATTGCGGTTCCTTATAGTAAGCTATAAAACATCGCTTGACACTGTTTCTACGAGTAAATTTACAGTTTTTAACACAAAATAAGTTTGTAGTACTTAATACTTGTTACACTGCCGTAGGGTTCGAAGAACCTAGTTCATACTTCAAGATGTCGACTGGAAAACGTTTAGCAAAACGGTCTATCCTTGGTACCCGTGTAGCTTGCTGCCTGGAAGATGGCAAGTATTATGCTGGCGTGATATGCGCTGTGAAGACTATTGACGAAGGTGGACCTACAGTGTATTCTGTACGAGTAGAAGGTGACAGACGTTCCCGAGAAGTACGCGAAAGTGACTTAGTGGGAAGTGGATTTACTGCTGTTGGTTCTGTCAAACTTCGAGCTGGTCAGCGTGTATACATAACTCACAATAATCGAGAAATATCCGGCACTGTACTCTATCACCGTCCTAACATTGACGAGGTTCTCATCTCTGTCGTCAGTCCTGAGGTAAGTTTGTTACTCAAAACGTACAAGTTAGCATATAACGGCAAATGTTGGGCCAGGTCGTACAGTTACACTTATTAGTACATTGTAGTCACATATTCTTTTTGAATATCAGGTTTAACTAAGCCATTTCATGTTTAGTCGACATCACGTAAGCAGGAAGACTTTTCTTTTTTAACCAGACATTTATTAGTTATTCTTCATAGATATTCATTAACGTTGTAGTTCATTTTAAGGCCTGGGAAAAGGACATTAATTATTGAGCATTGGCTCGAACATAATTTACACTTTTATTCTTTTACTCTATTTTATCATGTAGGTACTGTACATACAATGTATGATATTATATTCTGAACCTTGCAGACCTACGTGGCCATATGGGAAATGTGGAGTTTCAGCCACACTTGCAATTAGTACAATAAACTATGCATTTTGGTATATTGGACTATTCTGAGACACTTTTCCTGTGTGGCATTTTGACAGAATTTTGATAATAGTAATATGGTACGGTACTTAGCTAGTTGTACCGGGTACAATGGCGGCTGAGCCGGACAAACCAACAGAAATTGAATAAATTAAATCGTCAGCTGGAGTGAAAAATAAAGAATTAACTACTAAAATCGTATCGTTGAAATGTGTATTTAAGAATTGTTCAAGATGCCTGAAAGAATCTCTGAAATATGCCTTAGGTGACAGTGTGCAAACATTTAAGACCGTCGTGATTTAACAATTGGTTGTTAGTAAACAAAATACTTGTTATATTATCTTATATACGGTACGCATAACCTGCGCAATTGAGACTTTCTCGTAACATTGTAAACCATCTGGCGTTAGTTAGTGCCCATTTTAAAACATTGGTGATAATGAAATTGTATGGCTAAAACTTGTTAATGGGATAATGAATGGAAATTATTTTAACCCGTGAATGTTAGGAGTGTTTCCTACTAAAGCAAAATATTATCTATTGGAAGTTAACACAAGCTGCAACCCATTGTTCGACGGTTACGACTAGTCTCGACTTGTGTATTCATGTATAAATCACCCTAACCATGAGAGAATGTAACTACAGGTCCGGCCCACCCCAGCGCTTTGTCTTCTTGATGTAAGTACTGGATTAAAGGCCATAATTATAATGTACCACAGACAAACCAAACCAAGAGTGTAGGCTACCGGTCTCCATGGGTGACGTGGCTACCACCAGCTGTTGTACCAAAGACAAAGGATCATAGGCCATTCGTCTATCAGAATGTTGTCTTAATGAGTTTGTGGTTATTACTTACCGGTAAGTCTGTAGGCAGTGAACGATACTGGAAAATAAAGTATCAGCATTAGATACGGTAACGCTTTTTATACCGGTAATTAAATATGGAAGTAAGGAAATTGAGATACTCCCAATTAATTATATATATACTTATATTTATAAATATATTAGATGTTGAAATCTGTACCTACCATGTACTCAATTGAATCATGTGTGTGACCAGGACGATGACGTTGGTTGGCAGGAAAACCCAGGATTTACCCTTAACTAATAACGTGTCGTTACGTAGCCGGTATAATTTTCCTGGAGCTTAACAAGAGTCAGAACTAGATGAACCTTTATCTTCAAAGTAAAAAATAAATTGACATTTTGCATATTGGCGTACAAATAAGAAAAGAAATATGGACGGGAATCATGTTTGGATGCTTTGGTTTATTGAAATATGACTTATCTTAGTATCTATCACCTCTGCCACTGTACTTTCCAATTTCCTCCCATAATCTACCATGACATACCAAGTCGTCTTGTTCGTTCAGGTGGCGCAATGCATTTTTGTACGACTACTGGGAAGCCAACCGTGTGAAATGAGTACTTAAATGGATGGTCACGGGTCATTTACTACAATGTGTGAGAGATAGTTTACTTTAATGGGAAGAATACAAAGGAATAAGTTTGGAACATTGTATATTCAGAGTACTGTATGATTGATTGATTGATGGATATTAGGCGCCGCAACATCGAGGTCCTATAGCGACAGAAAGAGGTGATAGAGGTTCACGTGACAGCAAGCAGGAAGGAAATAAAAAGAAAAGATGGATAGATGAAGAACTAAAAGATGGAAACCATTTAGTCTGGTCTCTCACTAGCGACCTTCCTAGCATGGGAAACCCTTTCTCCAGAAATCGGGGCAGAGCAGAGGCCGGAGCCCCCTCTAGTCTAGCTCACCAGGTCTCAGATACACAAGCCCCCCACCACGTCAAGGCGGTTCCCGTTAGGGGGAGTACTGTGTGACGAAACAGGAAACTGTATATATGATAAAATTGAAAGTACAGAACATTAATCCAGTTACTCAAACGGTCAAATCATGTGTGCTATAACTTACAGTACGGTACCGTATTAAAAATGGATGGTGTTTGATTATCACAGTTGCTAATGGTACTGTTTACTTATTGTAGGTTCCATGAGAACAGAATAGTACAGTACCGTATATTCTGTTTATACATTATGCAACTATTTTCATGGATTTTAATGAATGTATAGTTAGACCTGAAGAGATTGTCACATGACAGGATATCCTCACCGGTAGCAAGTGTGTGTGTGTGTGTGTGTGTATTTTGCCAGCATATAAGGAGGGCGACTAGGGGTCTAATTACGGGGCTAATTAATCGTATGTGCTGAATAGTAATGTGTATATGTATCTTAGTTACGGAGTCAATGCTCCCGGTAATGAAAAACATTTAGTCTTATGTTCATGTTAAACTTACTTTGACAATTATGTCCAGCAAGTTATTCTTTTGCATGAGCCTAGCTAGATTGTAAGTTTGATGGCATAATGTATACAAGGGTGAAAGACTGAAGGGTAATAAGTAATATTTTACGTAATTGAAGGCAAGTGATTCCTCTTAACTGCTAAAAAAATAGACCGACTGGTGGAATCCGTAGCCTTCAGTGTGCTTTAAACAGTATCTAGCACCCGGTAAACAATATCTTACGGTATCTTAAATCAAGTTCACGTTTTGTCCCTTCGTGCCAAATAATATACTGCCGTTTCATTCCCCTCTCCTACCCGTACCCATGACAACCACCCCTCTCTTTTGCCCCTCCATGGTTCGAAGAGAGAGAGGCACGCGGATGGGTACGAGACCTCAGCTTTAGTTCGGACTCAAGCAGCCTCTTGTTTTGCTTGCTGCTGCTGCTGCTGTGTCCCTGTTTGTCCACAACAAAAATAGTTGCCTGATTTTATTTTCATTCTCGCCGGCTCCGTTGTCGTGCATGTGGTGTCTGTCTTGTTTAGTGTTTCAAGGAGATAGTCGCCAGCTGTTCATCTTTTTGCTTTCATCGACCCTCACGTTGAAATAAAGTTTAATTCAATGTGGATACTGGTATTGTTAACGCAAATTTGAAAGAGAAAGCTTAGACTATATCAAGCAATCGTTTTGCAAGTTTTGTTGATTAGAGAATGTTATACCACAGCAAATATCAGGTTTATATCCTATAATCTCCATCAGGACTATATCCTGTTCCGGGTTCTATTTCTCAATGAGCTCCCGAGATCATTCATACTGTTATGAATGAAACATACTGCACGTACCGGTGTAGTCAGTCAAGTCATCTCTTTTGTTGGACTCTGTACCCTGAGTATTGTGGACTTGTTAAAAAAAATACCCGCTATCGATTCCCAACAGTATGAATTCTAAGAATTTGCTACTCGACAGGATTGGCAGAAGGACTGGTGATAGTGTGACCCCACGCTTCAGAATTGTACAACGTTGAGTTTTATATTGCACGCAGGGTTGTTTTAATACTTTCATCACAGCAAGGGGTTGAAGCGAAGCAAGATGTAATCCTTCTACATTAGCTATTAATTATAATTAATATCAATATACTTTAAGCCGTACCGGTATGTCATTAGGCCGGTAGAGGGTTATGGGAATATTATTGTTGGTTAATCCGGACCAACTGATTCCATCAAACTATTTCTGATAACGAACTGCCATTAATTTTATCAATCTGATCCTGTTTCCTGGCAGACTTTGCAGGAATCAAACACTCCAGTATTACCAAAAGGTTATAAACCCCATAAGGAACGGTGACTAAAAGATTGTGGCGAACAGATGCTTAAGACGTTGACTCATCGCTTGCTTACTCAGTGATAAAGAGCAACTATAATCTGGCATTTATGTGTACTTATGAGCAACGCAGCTGTCCTTATCATGAACAAACTATCCCGTGGTGTCACAGTTTTAAAGGACTCAGCAGCAGACGATAAAAAGAGCCGGCTGGTATCAAGCTGGCAAAGCAGAATGATAAAGGTCAATCATACGAGAACCAAAACAAACACTTATTACACACGACATGGTTACTGACTGAGTAAACATTTTTCGTCTGCCAGTGTGGGTTTTACGATCATCCATCTTCAGGAAAATATTATGATTTTCCAACTAACCCCAACTTCAGGAGAATATGATTTTCTAACTAACCCCAACTTCAGGAAAATATTATGACTTTCCAACTAACTCCATAAAGGGCAACTGACCTCACTCGGGAATCGAACCCAAGGCCTTCAGTGTGTGACAGAGGTGCGTTGTCAAGTAGACCATATAAGAATATAAAAATTTAGGAAACTGCAAAAGGTCTGTTGGCCCAACTCTTGGCAACACCTGAAAAGACGGACGTAACCCATCCCTTTGAGTCCATGTATCTGTCCAGACTGTTTTTGAAACCATTCAGTTCTTTTGCATTTTAAATTTCACCATTATCTGGATCAACTGATTCCTCCCCACTATTCCAAGCAACAACAACTTCCCCTCCCCCCCTTCCCCTTGTTATGGTCTGTAACACCATAAGTTTGTTAGACTCGCGAAGCTTATTTATTATCATAATCGCGACTTGTGAATATGAGAGGTCACCATCAGATACGAGAGGGCGAGGTGAAGGGTGACTCAGGACTGTAGATGTCGAGGTATATGCTGAGAGAGAGAGAGAGAGAGAGAGAGAGAGAGAGAGAGAGAGAGAGAGAGAGAGAGAGAAATTTATATGTGTACGTTGAGGGAATGTTAATGTGGAAAGAAACCAGACACTTCACTTCACCTCACCTCTCTTCACTCTCTGGTTACGTTCACTCTAACAAACACACACTCTTTAGCAACGGTACTTATAAGAGGGCTAAAGGGTCAGCGATGACAAATTGATGGTTTATTATGGCTCCTATAGTTGTGCCATGAAGCAGACTAATGAAGGTGGTGTGTGTGTGTGTGTTGACTTTGATGAATATACTACCATACTATTTAACGTGTGTGTTAAATTCGATGAATAGTTTACCATGCTAATTAACTTGTGTGTGTGTATGTTGTCATATTTTGGAGGAATCAGAATCCTCCATTCCACATACAGCATCTTCCCCTCCATTGACACTGTAGGTCAGGGAATGCAGCAGCAGAAGCATAAACAAAAGTGTTGGCACTAAAATGTGGTGGAAGTGCGCCTTGACACTAATAAACCAGTTAACTATTAGTGTTTGTATTCTGATCGGGTGTTCGTGTGTTCCAAAAACGAACATTTTATTCCCTTGACTTTTAATGAACGACATCTGAATGCTTAAACATCTACAGAAAAATTAAACGAATGCCACAGGAAAATGTCGTTGATTAAGACCAGCCAAATCATGACCTCATCCTCAGTAATAACTTATAAGCTCTTTGTGGTGTGGAACTAACTGCTGATACGTAAGTAAACAAAAACACACACATTATTGGTTAGCTCATCATTGGGTTGACAGATTAATCACCACTAGGCCTTTTTAGGTAACATGATTGCAGAAATTGGTAGCCATTGCGGAAAATTTCAGTCGGCTCAATTTAGGGCACAGATATTTATTTATTTTGCATGCTACTTTTGTGAGGCCGAGAGAGAGAGAGAGAGAGAGAGAGGCAGGGAGTGAGGAAGGGCCTGGAGGTCATGTTAGTACAGGTGCAGTCAGGGGGACGGGGCCACCACCACCACCGTTATGGCCAGTCAGCAACACACACACACACACGGGTTACATACATAAACACACACACGAGTTACACACACACACATACATACACACAACAATATTTTACTATTCTATTTCTTTGGAGCCTAAGAGTGGTAGCGAGGGGGAGATTGGTTAGGCTAATTATTATCAGTTATATACATTATTGTTATTATGAGTACAGTGTGATACTGTATAGATAAATCAAACACTAGATAAATTTTCAGGGGAGATTATCTTGTTGGTGAATTGGAAGGTGATTCCTCCAAACTATGCCACAAAACTGATCTCCTAGTAATACCATTGAGGGCGTCCATTTCCTGGCATCGAATTGGAGGAAACAGAGACCTTCCAATTCACCAATAAGAGAATCTCCCCTTAATCCTGTGAACTACAAGAAGCGCGACCAAATACCGTCACCTAAAACTAAAAATAAAATATACTAAAGGGAGTAATAAAATGATGCACATGGTCTCCTCACTGGAACCTCTCTTTATTGACACGAACTTTCATCCTTTCCTTTCTCGGTGTTGCTGCTGCTGCTGCTTTCCTCCCTCACTGCACACACAAATAGATTCTTACGCCATCCAGCACCACCACCAACTTCTCCTCTCACACCTCTCCTATCCAACTCTTCCTTTCCACCTATTATTATGTGTTGCCTTAGCGCACTGGCAGTCACACGTCCTCCTTTTGTACGGGGTGAGAAATCAAGGAAAAATATTCAGTTGTTGTGCAAGTTACTGAGTATATATAGCACAAATGGAAGGTGTTCGACTCTCTCCACGCTCTAGGCTAGTACCGGTACCCTCACCAGTACCAGTACAGTAAGTTACTTGCCCGTACCCTATTTGTTTTATCTACTCCTGACTCTTCCACAATAGCTACTGAGTTGAATCGAGTCTGTCTGGTATTTGCACGAACCTTGTATTCTTTTTATCCCTTTTTATTCAGTCTGTTGTTTTTGTTTCGTTCCCATAACACCATCTTGTTTACGGCGTCACTCGGGTCGTCTTGGAGACCGTGGTCCCTTCCTTCCTTTCGTCCGTTCTCGTTTCCTCCATTTCTTTCCTTTCTCGTTTCCTCCATTTCTTTCCTTTCTCGTTTCCTCTCTTCCTCTCTCATTTCCCGCCTTTCTCGTTTCCTCTCTTCCTCTCTCATTTCCCGCCTTTCTTCCTTCCTCCCTCGTTTCATGCATTTCTTCTTTCCTTGTAATATATATCTTCTTTATTCTCCTTGCATCAGTCATCTTCACTTCTTTTGTTTATCCCTCTCAACCCCTCAAAATAAAAATATAAAATCTTATGACTTTCCCTACTCTGTCTTACCTCAGTGTGACATTACTTAAGCTTTTTCTTCCTTGTCTTCCTCTCCATTTTTCACATTTTCCCCTTCATCAGTCTTCCCCCAACCCCTATTCCCAGACAGCTCATCATCATTCTATCACCCACCACCACCATCAACAACAAACACTCACCCATCAGCGCATTTCTACACCATCATACAATTTCCTCCTCCAATTCTTTCTCCTCCTTCGTTAAACCATCACTCCCTCCCTTCCCATGATCGAGTATCTGAGGGCGAAGGAGGCAGCTGTGTTGTTGTTATTGTTGTTGTAGTAGTTTTTGTTTATGTTGTTGTCGTCGTCGTTGTTGTTATTTTATTTGGGATCTTTGGTGCAACGACACTAGGGTTACTCTCTTCCCCCCCACCTCTACCTGCCCCTGTTGGTTGGTGCCAGAACCCCCCTCCTACCCCCCCCCCCCCCCGCCTGTCTCACTCCCCTTCCTTCCTTCCCTCTCTGTCTGCTTGTTGCCATGTGCTATCTCCAGTGACCCCACCACACACACACACACACACACACGTTCTCAACCACCCTGGGTTCAGTAGCACACACAGACTTACACACAGACACACACGTTCTTTACCACCAAACCCAGAACTACACACACTTATACAAACACTTTACCACCATAGTCAACTCTATTACACACACACACATACACACACACACGTTCTCAACCACCCCGGGTCCAGTTCATAACCCTGGCTGTTACAGTGCCACTGCACTGCACCGCTGTCTGACTCGATACCAGGCGGCAGAAGCACCCATGTTTGTGTGTGTGTGTTTATGTGTGTGTACACTGTTGCCGGGGCTCCACTCGCTCCCCTTCCCTGGTACTGAGTGAGACCGAGTTACGTTACCTAGTTCTTTGTTCGTTCCATTTGTTCACTGATATACCTGCATCATCATCATCATCATTCATCACCATTATCACTTCCACCACTACCACCACCAACTTCGTCATTATCATCATCATCATCAATGTGAGGGCAGAATGAATGCCTTTCCCAACACTAACAAGTTGTGTCAGTTTCCTGTAGCACATCCCGGGAAATGTTTGTATTATATATAATAGAGTTACTCCTTTTTGCGTGTGGAAACTTTTTACGACAACTTTGCCTGTAAACGGCTACACCTCCATTTTATTGTTTAGTTCACTCAGGCTCGTCACTCAGTATTCGGACACTAAGACGAAAGGTGAGAACACTTTTATTTTAAGGCTTTAACAGAACATAATTTCTGTATTATATTGTAAAAGATGAGGACAGTAGTTAGCAGGAAAAAAAAAAGAGAAAGTCAGGGAGGTTCATATTTATGTCTCATTTCATTGAGACTGGAGGCACAAAACTGCATGCATCCATCCCTTTGCTGCAAGTCAGTGGGTTAATGCAGTGTAATTGTGTTGGCCTGGTTACGTATATATTGTTTCCGCCCGAGTGGCTCCTCCTCCTTGTCTTGTGAGTGAGTGAAGGGGAACGGAATGCTTCTCTTTCTTATCTTGCCTCCACTCGTGTGTGTGTGTGTGTTAGAGAGAGATAGAGATAGATATGCTTTCGTTCACATCATCACATCACCCCTCCAATACATACACACACACACAAAACACACAATGGAATAAAACAAAACTGAAAAAATAATCCAGTCAGGTTATCTCTGCCTTCGACATTTTAGTTAAGAAACGGTACGGTAGTAACATTAGCATTACACTCACTATCGATCCTGCTTTTTATCTTTATCTTTTTTATTTTTTTACCCACATGACTCGCAGATAATAATGATAATATTGGTATAGTGAACGGTTCGCCTCGTTGGTAATGGTATGTGTGTGTGTGGTGCAACAAGTGTCGTGGCATAATGTCTACACTGTATGTATATTTTTCCCCACTCGCCCCGACAATCGTGCTGTTATCTATGTAAGGGATGGAATTGTCAACGTGTTTTTCTTTCATTTTGTTTCCCCACTGTGTTGTCTTTGTGTTTCTCGGTGGGTTTATGGGATTAGTTGGTTGGTGGTCTTGAAGTGTATTGCGTTTGTGTGTCTGTTTGTGTGTGTGTTAGTTTCCTCCCCTTCCATTCTCTTTCCTCTCCTCCTCCTACCTTCCCTTTCCTTTCCTTCTCCTCCTCCTTCTATCTTTATTCCTCCTACTCCTACCTTCCCTCCTTCATTTCATTCCCTTTCCTAACTCCTACTCCTACCTTCCCTCCTCATTCCCTTTCCTTCTCCTCCTCCTCCTACCTTTCCTTACTCCTCCTCCTCCTACCTTTCCTCCATCTCTTCAGTACAGTGGCTAACCTCACCCACCACCCCCACTCAAGGTTTACACTGAGAGAACCAAACCTGACCTCGTCCTGGATAGCCTACACGTTACAGTTGGTTGGTTTATGAGCATTAGGTCTCTCTCTCTCTCTCTCTCTCTCTCTCTCTCTCTCTCTCTCTCTCTCTCTCTCTCTGTAATAAATGGACGCTAGGGCAAATTTTTAACATGAGAAATAATAATAATAATAATAATAATAATAATAATAATAATAATAATAATAATAAAGTAAACCTCTGAACGTACACGAACCAGACGACATCTAAGCACTAAACTCTTGTAACAAAGAGATTTTTATGGTAGGCCGGATTTCATGGGGGAAGTCGTAGAGAGAGAGAGAGAGAGAGAGAGAGAGAGAGAGAGAGAGAGAGAGAGAGAAAGAGAGATGGTGGTTATAAAAGGTGAGTTACTAGGGGCAAGAAGGAGGGGGAAGAAGGGAGGGAGAGTGGGAGAGAGAGTCACACGGAGGAGGAGACCAAGGATGTGAAGGAAGAGTGATGACGAAAAGGTTAAGGACAAGATGATGATTGATAACAGGACTTTTTCAATTTCATAATACGAGTACCGGTACATACTGATTGAACTCACTACTATAGTATTCTCTCTCTCTCTCTCTCTCTGCCTGTGGTGATGGTAGTGACTCTCTCTCTCTCTCTCTCTCTCTCTCTCTCTCTCTCTCTCTCTCTCTCTCTCTCTCTCTCTGCCTGTGGTGATGGTAGTGAAGGCTATTGTGAAGGTGGGTAATGAAACCAGTAGGGGTGTGGGTGCCGCTCTTGGTTTGTATTTTTGCCTCCTGCTTCTCTTCTGCTTCTTCATTTACTACTCCTGTTGTTGCCTGCTATGGTAGGCTACCTCTTCTACTGTTCTTGCCCCCCTTCTGTTTCTGCTACTGTTTCTGCACATTTATTTTACTCCACTCAGTCAACCAATCAGTCACTCAGTCAGTCAGGCAACCTACAAGTCTGACAATTGCAAAACAGGAGAAATGAATGTTCAATTACAGTTCACTTTTCTCTGGCGTAATTAACTTCATTGTCATGGATCATAACGTATAATTGTGTGTTGTAGTAGTAGTAGTAGTAGTAGTAGTAGTAGTAGTAGTTGTTTGGTGTGTGTGTGTGTGTTCAAGTAGTAATAGAAGTAGTTGTTGTTTAGTGTGTGTGTGTGTGTGTGTGTGTGTGTGTGTGTGTGTGTCGTACTGTACATTGCGTGAGACAGAGTAATAACGTAAGAGCGTGTGTATAAACATATGATTACTGATTGATTCATTACTTGCCTCCCGCTGTTGGTTGGACCTTCCTGTCTGCATGTTAAAGGGAAACTCATGTCGGTGAATTGGATGGCTACTGAATCCTCCAAACTATATCATGAAAACAGATTTACTTCAGTGTTACTTTAGGGGGCCAGTTTCGTGGCATAGTTTGGAGGAATCAGTAACATGGAAGATTATATTATTGTCGATGTATTGGATGACTACTGAATCCTCCAAACTATATCATGAAAACAGACTTACTTCAGTGTTACTTTAGGGGGCCTGTTTCGTGGCATAGTTTGGAGGAATCAGTTACCGGTACTCGAGATTTTCCAAGAGTACCGTACATTACCCCCCTAAAGGCTCCATTAAGAGATCCGGTTCTTCGGGTTTGAGGTCCTATGCTCCCACAACACAACACAACACAACACAACACACGAGTGATGAACATATATATATATTTTTTTAGGCTATCCTCAAGTACCGTACAAAACATAACACCATAATCCCATGGTACTTACTAACCACTTTCACTTCATTTTCTAATCTCTTTAAATATTGACCTAAGATGGAGGAGTGATTGGACTTGGACATCTATGATTTTAAATAACTAAATCAGATCTGATACGATAAGGCTACATACAACAAACAGGTCTTCATGCTTTGCTACTAAACACTTCACTTTCTCCTCGTTCTTATCACCACCTTATTTGACTGGTAACATTGCCTTCAGTCTCATCTCATCACCCAACACTGACACGAAAAGACAAAGGATCCCTGTGGAGTATATAATTATTGTGGTACGGTAGGCCTACTCGAGCTTTTGGCGCCTTTTTCTTGGTGTCGTAGCTTTTGGCGCCTTTTTCTCGGTGTCGTAGCTTTTGGCGCCTTTTTCTCGGTGCCTCGTAACTTTTGGCGCCTTTTTCTTGGTGTCTCGTAGTTTTTGGCGCCCTTTTCTTGGTGTCTAGTAGCTTTTGGCGCCTTTTATCGGTGCTTCTTTGCTGTTGGCGCCTTTTTTCTTGGTGTCTCGTAGTTTTTGGCGCCTTTTTCTAGGTAGCTTTGTCTCCCTGTACCTTGTCACTTTCCCCTCTTCCCTCCATCACCTTACTATCCTTCCTCATCTCCCTAACACCTGTACCCCATCCTTCTCACCCTCTTCTTTCCCTATCCCACCATTCTACATCACCCTTCCTTCATTTTCTTCCAGTTTTCCACTCCTTTTCCCAATTTCATATCCGTCACCACCCACCCCTTTTCCACCACCCTCTCTTTTTCCACTTCGTAAACTCCACACCATTATTTTCCCTCCTACCCTCCGATCTTCCTCATAGCTCTTCCTCCTTCCCTTCCTCAATCCTTCTACCTTCATGTTCGACCCTCCCTTCCTCAATCCCTCCCAAATCTTACCATCCAATACTCCATCTTTCTTCCTTTCCTACTCCTTGTCTCTAACGTTTCCACTCACCCCCTTACCTCCTCCCTATCCCATTCGCCGGTCTACCGTCCCCCTCCTTACCGGTCCCCTCCTTACCGGTCCCCTCCTTACTACACAACCCTCCCCCCCCCCCCTCGCCGGTACCCTTTCCCCCCGCTTCGCTTCTCTTCTCTTCTCCTTTCATTCTTTCTTTATTACTTCCCTCCCTCACCTTTTCCTCCCTCAGTCTCTCTCTTCCAACGCTTCTCTACATTCTCTCTCTCTCTCTCTCTCTCTCTCTCTGTTAAGCTACGCGTATTTCCTTCAGCTTGCCCCACCCCCCTCCTGCCACGCCCCCCTGTCATACGCACCCCTTCCCCCCCTATACGCCAGCCCACCACCAAGCCCCCTCAGTTGCGTACCCGGAGTTCAATGACCTCTTGCGTGTGTTTGTGCGTGCGTCTCTCTCTCTCTCTCTCTCTCTCTCTCTCTCTCTCTCTCTCTCTCTCTCTCTCTCTCTCTCTCTCCATGTGTGCTGGTCTGCTGCCTCAATGTTTGTGATTCTCTCTCTCTCTCTCTCTCTCTCTCTCTCTCTCTCTCTCTCTGTGTGTGTGTGTGCCGGTCTGCCTGCCTCAATGTTTGTATCTCTCTCTCTCTCTCTCTCTCTCTCTCTCTGTATGGAGGGCCACGAGGGAACTCTTTGTCCCTGTTGCTGTGTTATGGCTACCAGATGTCAACAAGGAGTGGAATTCCATAACCAACAACAACAACAACACCATAACACTAGCCTTCTTCAGTAGGTATATAATTATGTAGCCTTCCTTTACTTCTAATTACCAGTGCCAAATAATGAGTTACGGTTTATATATTATTAATAAGTTCAGTAATACTATTGATTAAGATTAGTGCTTTCAGGCGCCGCGTATCTCTTTATGTTACGTTAAGGTGATATACAGTATAGTACAATGTTGTTAGTGGGATATTTAGAGCAACTGATTCCTCCAACCTATTCTAAGCAACAGTATACAATTATATATATTTATTAATTGGATTTGTTTCCTGATATACTGTGGAGGAATCAAGGCACTCCAATGGTCTAAATGTATACTGTCCCCTTAACTGGCTTTCATTTTCGTGATAATCTTATTTAATTTACAGGCATTTCTTACACAGGAGAAATGTTGCCTTTGTTGTGTACCGTGAATGAAGATTTCTTGATATTTAATACTAATTCGTTGAGGCAATTGTAGCGTCCAATGTATATACGGTACCGTTTAATTATATACATTGCTTCAGACCTGTCATACATATTTTGCTTTAATTAAATTCAGAATACCAGGATATTTTAATTTTATTATTATTTGTAGTAATTTGTGTTTAATACATGACTAAACTCTACCAAATATAGCATCGGTATGGGACATGATCTTTTCCTGTTTATTTAGTCTTTGTTTTGGTGGCTGGGAACGACACCATCATGTATACATTGTATCGTACGTAGGCAAGAATACCCATGGTGTTGTTGATGGTGTAGTACCGGTACGAAGACTCTATAAACACACTACCACGCCATCGTATACACCACAAATGTTCTTGCCTACGGCCGTTTTGACTCTAGGCTGATCTAGTACTGCAAGGTAAAGATAGCTACGTATGTATTTACCTTGGAGTAATGGACGTTGAGAGTGATACATAAGACAACATGACAGAAAATGTATTACTTATAAATTACTTACTGAGAAGAAAAATCTCTTGAATAAACTGGAAGGCTACTGTTTCCTCCAAACTGTATCATGAAACAAACCACATCAATGTCACTCATATGTTATCTGTTTAGTGATATAGTTTGGAGGATTCAGTTACCGCTTACCACGACGACCACCAACCAAGGCGGAAACAAGTCGAGTTCTGTGTCCTTTGTTTGGGTCGACTTGGCAACAGCGCGCGGCGGACGAGATGTGGCCACGGGAGAAGCGGGGGTTTGTTATTGTGTGACGTCACAAGGTCGGGGGGTTCGCTGGCGAGAGATGGCAGTCCACGCTAAGGGAGTAGTGGAGGTGGAGGTGGTGGTGGTGGGAGGGGACGAGGTTGGTGAGATACGGGAAGTATTATAAAGCCGTGCTCCCTCCCTCCCTCCCTCCCTCCCTTTAAAGGCCAGAGATACACAGATAATCTCTTTCAGTATTTATTTACATGTATGAATTTATTTTTACATACGGCTTTCTGATATATATTAAGGTATTTTTTTCATATGGTACTTTTCACATGACGCAAACTGTATGTATTACGAGTAAATAATATAAATTTATGAACTATTAAGTGAATGTTACAATCTGAATAATAATGTTAAAGTTTAAATTACCTGTATGTAGCATAATGTTGTCTGACAAACTTTTATTTTTAGAGACGTCTCAATTACAGGTTATTAGGCTTCTTGTCCTCCTTGATTATTTTTTTTTGTCTTTGAATTAAATATGGGATGTTGACGAGAATAGGTGTCATAAAGGATTGCGAGTAATACAAAATAGATATATAAATAATAATAATAATAATGATAACAACAACTATTTTTCCATTATCGACATTACAAAGCACAAACAAAGTAATACCTCATGACACCAGGACATAAAGAATCATTGAAGCTGAACAAGTGTGTGTTAATTATTTCCCCAGTCAGTGTCCTTATTAGTAACTCGCTGTTCACTTCGGTATTTCAAGTTGTTTGTTTTTGTCGGGTAACTGAGTCGACTTTGTTTACGGAAGGAGTTTTATTATGGCTGTATATGGAGAAAAGGACATACATACATACATTCATTCTCTCTCTCTCTCTCTCTCTCTCTCTCTCTCTCTCTCTCTCTCTCTCGGGTGTTCGTTGGTTCTCCCACTCGAACTAACTACTTCCCCATTCTACCTCTTACACACACTCACACAGACACACTATCTCTCTCAAACCATTCCACCTCTACTCGTCATTCTTCTCTTCCTCACATTTCTATTTTTCTCTAAACTCTCTGATTCTCTCAACTTTCCTATTCCTCCACGTCTAATTCGCCCCCATCATCGCTCTCCTCTTCATCCTCATCTCACTTCTGTATCAGCTACTCGAAGAAACCCACCCACCCCCTCCTTGACACTACCAACCCCTTTCTTCACTTCCTCCTTCCTCCCTCTTCCTCCCTTGACGCATTTCCCCCTTTACTTCCCATTCTCATTTCTTTTTGTAACCCCCCTTCCTTCCTTCTTTCCATAGTACTGTACTGCCTCTCGTGTCCCATCTCTCCAGTTCCTTGGTGCCACTTCCCCTCATTTCTTCAACCAGCTCCTTAAGCCACTCTTGTCCTGCCTCCAGCCATCCCCCCTCCTCCCCCGTCTCTCTCTCTCTCTCTCTCTCTCTCTCTCTCTCTCTCTCTCTCTCTGCATTTTGTTGGAGCTGTTTTTATGATGCCACCACTCCCTCTTTTTGCTACGTAGGGGAGAAGGGAATGGTTCGTGATGAATGGATTATTGTTGTTTTATTTGCCACTCGAACTTGGGAGGAGGAGGAGGAGGTTGAGGTTGGGGATTGAGGAGGTTGGGGTTGGGGAGGAGATGGGATTTATGTTGGGGACTGGGGAGAAGGTGGGAGGTATGTTGGGGGTTGGGGAGGAGGTGGGAGGTATGTTGGGGACTGAGGAGAAGGTGGGAGGTAGGTTGGGGAGGAGGGGGACAGCGGCGTTGGAGGAAGGAAGGGAGGGAGTGTGGAATACATATTATCAGTGGAGGTTGTTTTTCAGTCGTAGTACGAATCATATTCCCTTTTTTTATACAGAATTTCCTAAAACTTCCCGTCTTTTTATTTTTCACCACCAAGCGCGTGTTATTTAGCAACGATATTGATTTAGGGGAATGGCTCTCTCTCTCTCTCTCTCTCTCTCTCTCTCTCTCTCTCTCTCTCTCATACACGTACGACGCAGTTTGCAGGGCATAGCCTAGAGTGAGTCAGCTACGCAGCATCTACCAACCCCTCAGCAGAAGGTTATGGGATGGGATGGGGGGTCTTAGCCTAATGACTCGTGTGTGTTTGGGCAGACAGACAGACAGACAAGACAAGACAAGGGGGCTGTCGTCTTGTCCGAATCATGTATACCTAATTGGTGCATTATTTTATCGTCTTATGTAATGATAATAATAATAATAATAATGACACAACCGTACCAATAATATGATATGATATTAATGATAAAAACACTACCATTAATAATAATAATAATAATAAATAATAATCTATGTAATTCTCACTTCTTTATACCGTTTTGTTGGAATTCTAAAGATGCATTTTTTCCTCATTTCAATATTCCTTTGTTACATAATTACACGACTTAATGAGAAATAGTCTTGCCTTGCCGGGGTTTATTTACGTCTGAGTGGAAGTCTCTTGTTTAACATTAATTAATAATAGTCTTGGCGTTTCATTTTTAAGGAAGTAGCAGAGTGTTGTTGTTGGTATGTAAATATGCAGCAACTATTCCTCCAAGCTATCCCAGGCAACAGACCACCATTATTATTATTATTATTGCTCATTTGGGTCTGTTTCCTGACATACTTTGGAGGAATTATAACTCCGTTTCACCAAAAAGAGAATCTCCCCTTAAGGTGCCTGTGTTCGTGTATGAGACTTAGTGGCTTCTGATTCCTCCTGACTAGGCCACGAAACAAGCTCCTTCCATGTAGGTGGTGTTTCGTGACAGTGGTAGAACGACTCGCTAACCTCCAATGTTCTGACTACATTACGGGGTCCCTTAAGTGTACCAGCCAGCCAGCCAGCCAGTCTACCAACCACTTGTCAATATTCAATCCACGGTATTGTTTACTGGGTGACTCACATACACTGGATTAAAATGCATAAAGGGATACCACTCTCTTGGATGTAAAATAGAAGGACCACTGAATATTACAAACTGTGTGTGTGTGTGTTTATGTGTGTGTGTGTGTTTATTTTTGTGTTTGTGTAATGAAAGAAGGTCATGATTGTACAGTCTAGGGAAGAGTTGCTTGGATTCTTCAGTGATTCCTCTAAATAATATATATATAGATACTGTATGTGTGTCAAGAAACGAGCCCCCCCCCTCCCTCCCTCCCTCCTCCCTCCTCCCTCGACACACACACACATAGAATTTCGTGGTTTGTGTGTAATATGGAGGAATCAGTGGCCCTTCAAACTTACAAACTAAAATATTGATGCCCCTCCAACCCAGTACAGAGGATGGGAAGGAGGGGAGGGGGCGATTGTATGTGTGTCAGTGGAGGGCAGGAGGGAGAGAAGAAGGGACAAGGGAAGCACAGAGAGAGGAAGAAGATGGAGGAATAGATAAATAGAGAATGAGAGGAATGAATGAAGGAAGAAAGGAACGAGGAAGAGAGATAAGGAGGAAAGAGAGGGAGAGGGATGTAGGAAGGAAGAAACGAAGGATGAAGAAATAGAGAGAAGTAAGGATGGTGGAAAGAAAATAAGAAAATGAAGGAATTAAGAATGGAGAGAATGAATGAAGAATGGAGAGAATGTGTATTAAATGAAGGAAGGAATCAGGAAGAGAGAAGGAAACAACTAAGGATGAAAATATAAAGTGGGGTAGGGATGATGAAAGAAGGAAAAGAGGGAAGGAAGAAACGAAGGAGAGAGAGAGAGGAAGGAAGGAAGGAAGGAGAGAAGGAAGCAACAAAGGATGAAGAATAAGAGAGAGAGAGAGGTATAGTGGATGTAGGGAGTGCCATTGGGTGCCTGGTTACCCTGTCGTGGCACCACCAATGGCACCCACG